>SNQJ01S0029225.1:154211-185399 GCA_010110895.2 Picea sitchensis
AAACAAATGACTTAGTGACTGAAATTGAGAGGATGAAGTCTAAGTAAGCAATAGTCTTTCAGTTAAAAATCATTGTTTGAGGTGAGAGAAAAACACATGAAGTAACTCAGAGCACTGCTAGGGATGAATTCAGAGTTCACTTAGAAGAAACACAGTCATCTAAATGGCTCAAATATACAACACCACGCGGTGAATTCTAGATTTGAATCACATTCTAATTTATACAAAATATAGATATGAATATAAAGAACATAGGAAATCATGTACGTAAAGAGAGACTACAATACATCAAACTTCTACCATTAGAATCTTTTCGTCAAAGTTTCAGGACCTTTGCATTAAGTTTCAATCAAGTTCGAAAGATACATTCAATAGTCATTGCCTACATTGTTTTGCCAACCAACCTGGCTTACATTGAAAATACGAAATATATAGACAAGGGTGTGTCACTCAGGATACCCCGCTCTCTAACTTCTATCCCTAGAAATTAGGCTTTGACTATTCTCTGCTATATGACTCTTCATATGGAACTTTACTAAAAATGGAAACTGATTGTACTTGATCACACAATAACCAACGTCTTTGCCATGGCAGTTCATTCATCAACAAGATTTCATTGTTAGGGAGTGATGTGTCGATGTTTCTCCTTTGACAGGGTATTTGGATGATCAAGTGCTCTATCATACTCCTACCACCCATTGTAATGGTCTTGATTTATGTCGCATTATCATTTGCTAGAGCATGCATGTGGTGGGTAACTGTGAACTGTCACAGTTGTTTCCAAGATGACAACACTAGCTAGGGGACAACGCATTTCTTCAAGTTTTCATGTGTCCAATGTACACCTGTCCATTTTAATAGATGGGTCTCCAACATTTCACGTCGTATGCTTGCCGCACGGGTACCTGTCGAAGTCCCTACTTCTCGGTGGAAAAAAAGACACGGGAAGACAAAATCTATGCCACTTTTGAGAAGACAAAAATGGAGTCGGTCGATCATGCTTCTGGCCTTGTCTGCAATTTTGATATCTGAAGCATTCTCCTGAGGGACCAGTTGTGCCTTTTTAGATTCATTACGTTTCTTTGCAAAACTGCATTCACTTTCATCCTCTTCTACGTACTGGCCAGAGCCGCGCAGACGTTTTCCAGGGTCGGTCCACATTTCTTGAAGTGATTTGCATTTCTTTCTTATAACATCCTTTCTGCTTCACGCAGCTGGATGATTGTGTATTGCGCTTCCCTGAGCTGCGTCTTGAGCCAAGTCACATGCCCCTCTTGACCTTGTGATGTTTATGCCTCGAGGGTCTTTGTTGCTAACTGTTGTCTCAGCTCCCTGTTCTCCTAGTATAACTTAGTAATAGCGAGATGCACTTGCCTTAGTTGTTGCGACGATTCACGAATATTCGTGCCTTCAGTTTTTTTCCTTCTCCTTCTACCGCAAGTTTCTCGACTTGGACCTTCGACAGGTTCCAGTCGAATGGTGCGCACGATTAACTCTTCGGCAGTTGACTTTGCGCGCGGATTGTTTGGAACTTGGGCCTCCCTAATCTATTTTTTCTTCCCTGGTCTACCCCTCTTCCGGGATATGGGCTTTTGGGGAGATGGGGCTTCCAATGTCTTTCCTTCCTCCGCAGCTCTTCCTATTTCCGCATTCGCATGGTGGGATGTTACTTTTCTTGTGGTTGAAAAGGAATCTCCTTTGGGGTCCCTGGGGATGTCGATTGTGAGAAGAAAAGAATCCCAGTTTTTTCCCAATCACCTCAACTCCTCAACTATCAGTAATTTGATTAGCGAGACGTGAGATAGTTTCTTTGGTTGGTTTGCTTTCGTTTGGACACTGCCCACCATTTCTCAAAGGCTTTGGTGCAAGAAGAATGACAGGTTCAATGGTCTCCTTCCTGTGAAATGAATCAACAATCTGATGTGATGTGGGTGTATTATGTTAGACCTCCCTTCACAGGTGAAATATTTTCTAATTTCTCTCAGGAGCTTCCGAAAAGGCTCTTGCAGATATCTACTTGGAACACCCGCTTCGACTTTCCCGTTAAAATAGTCTGGTTTGATGAAATCCTCGTATCATAGTGCATCCCAAGGCATGCCTTTAGACCACCTTTCACTATGCGAAGGGATCTATGTTGTGGATGACAGAGTTTCCTCCATTACCTAGAAAGTGATACCTGCAATAACTGTAGGGAACCCGTTGAATCTGAGTGAGCATTGTTCCTCCATCTTCACGTTGAATCCTTGGATTTTCCTACAAAAGACCATGCATTTGACATGTTAAAAAGACGCTCTGACATCCGGATCTTCATTTACCAACGTCAATCTTTGAGGTTCAGGCCCCACATTTCTGCTACTTCGCGCACCTTTCCTTATGTTCTAGGATGTTGCCATGGTGCACCACATATTTGTTCTATGTGTGGTGGATTTAGCACATACCTAAGGTGGTAATATTGATTGACCCGGGTTTGTGATGCAGTTGAAGGAAATCGACTTTCCCTCCATGAGAGACCCGGGGCTAGCGAGAAGAATTATAGACAATGCATAAACTTGGCTGGTGAACAGAATGCATGCAGAACAACCAGAATTTATAACTGGGAAGGCGAGAGATGGAATCATGCCATGAGACACTAAATCCATGGTGACTAGAGGTTTAGAAGCAAGGTAGATATTTTTGCAGAACATCCACACAATGGGTACACTTCGAGGCGTGTAAAGTATAGCTGATAAAAGTTGTAGAGTATACATGATATGAGCATCGTGATTTTTCATTCTTTCTGAATTCATAATAAGTTGACGATGGTCACTGCATCTGTCATCATGACTTCTATTTAATAACTTGCCTCGACCTTTGGCATGTAAAACCTTCTCTTCTGGAAGGACCTGACTCTTTGGGAAACCACATACACATGTTTTGATTTTGACGTCCCTTCTCGACTCTAAGGGCCAACCGGCCACTTGCTGACTTCGCCCATTCGTTGTTTGGTACCTGACCTCACACACTTTGAAACACGGACCATGACTCGACTAAGACTTACTCTAAATGAAAATATGACAACGCTAACAGATCCATCCAAGATCCAAGTCATCCATGACTAACCGGCCTTGAAAACAATGACCGAGCTTCATAGCTTCTTTGTCCTTGATAACTTCTATAGGCAATTTACGTTGGGGTTCTCTCATATCACTTGGGCCCTAAGCCAAGTGACCAAGGGTGGCATGAACGAAAAGTTTGTGTGGTTTGTGCCCCAAAAGAAATAATTCAAGGATCTGAAATCCCACCTCTGCTCAGCACCAATCCTCGTTTTTCCATACTTTTAACGACTCTTTGATATTGAGACAGATTCTTTAGATTATGTTATCGGTGCAGTCCTCACTCAGCATGGCCACCCGATATCCTATCACAGTGAAAATATGTCTAATTTTGTTCAAAGATACCCCACCTATGACAAAGAGATGTACTCCATTTTACAAGCATGTCGACAGTGGAAGAATTACATTCTAGGGAAGGAAACAATCATCCACACTGATTATAGGCCTCTACCATTTATGCAAACACAAGGAAAGTTACAAAATGACTTCCATCAGAAGTGGTCCACGTACCTACATCAAATCCACTTGAATATAAAGTACAAGAAGGTTAGGACCAACCATGTCTCATATTTCCTCAGTCGACCCTCGGTGGCAGCGCTAACCATAGTTCTCAACTCTTGTGGACATGATACATATGGATGGCTACAATTATACAATACTGACTCTAAATTTTCTACTTCCTATCAGACATTGAGTGCAGGAAAAATAATTCCCAACTTTCATCTCTAGGATGGGTTATTAATCCATCTGAGCCACCTTTGTGTTCCTTCAAGTGAGCGTGCAAAGATAATCTAGGAAGATCATTACAGTCGCGCAACGAGACATTTTGATGTAGAAAATATAGTGGCATTACTATACAAGAATTTCTATTGTCCAAAGCTTCGACAAGATGTTTGCAAGTACATTAGATCATGCACCGCCTGTGCCATTTCCAAGCCCTCCATCAAGAAATAGAGGCTATACACCGCTCTTCCTACTATGGATAGGCCTTGGGATTCCATCTCCATGAACTATGTGTATGGTCTGCCTTCAACCAATTATGAGAATGATTGTGTCTTCATGGTCGTCGATCAATTCTCTAAGATGGAAATTTTGGCACCCTGCAACAAGAGAATCACAGTGGGGGCCACTGCCAAGATCTTCTTCGCATATGTTTGGTTTCATTTGTTTCTACCATAAACTATTATCTCAGATTGAGACAGTAGGTTCCTGAACAAATTTTCATCCAGCCTATGGTCAATGATGGACACCAAGATCACCAAATTGATTGCCTTCCACCCACATACGGATGGAAAGATAGAGGTAGTCAATAAGATGATTGTCCATATCCTATGAATGTATAATTCCAAACATCTACGCACATGGGATGAAATCCTTCCTTATGTTCAACATATCTACAACATATCCCTCCGCAACTCTATTGGCCACAACCCTTTTCATGTGTGCTTGGGCTTTCAACCATTGTCCCCCATTGATGTAGCTCTACCCATTAGAGTCGCATAGGAAGAATCCTCCCATGCTCAGACAGAGGTTGATCATGCAACAAAACTTATTGAGAACATCCAGCACATCCAAAAACAAGTTCATGATATTGTGCAGAAATACAATGCTAAGTACAAGCAGCACCACGATCAGCACCAGGTACCGCACAAATTTCAAGTGGGAGATAAAGTATGGCTACATTTGAAAAAAGAGAACCCCCATGAACCCATCAGAATCTATGTCCACTCCAATATGGGCCTTACACCATTACCAAGGTTGTGGGTGAGTACTCATTTGAATTAAGTAGTCCTCCTTTCCTTGGATTGCACTTGGTATTTAATGTGGAACTGCTCCGACCATATTTTCCACATTTCTTGGACACTTCGAATATGTTCAAACACTTTTCCCCTAAAAAACTCAATCATTCCTTCATAAAACAAGCTATATTTTATCGAATCATGGATACCAAGACAAAGGACACTCGCCAAAAGACTATCAAACTCTATCGGTTCGTCAAAGCAGGGAATTTTATTCATCAGGGAAAGTGGCTCATCAGGAGTTAGGTTCAGCGGAAGTTTCCTCATCTAATGCAGGAAATTGATGCAATTGATACCATTTATTCCTAAGGGGGTAAGAATGATGTAGGTTTATATCAGTGGCCACCCACCTATTCCACTAGCTCAAAGCACAATTTCCATTCTGGCATTTTTTTCTAGCTTTTCGGGTCCTAAACTTCCAGGGTCGTTTTGAGGCCCTAAACAACATTTTTTGGGCCTGTTATAGTCACACTAGAAATGAATTTATAGTGTGATATAAAAATGTTTATTCCTTGGATATACCTTTCCAATGGGCTATCGTGCACCTAAAATGGAGATCATATGCAAAAGTTACAACCCCGGGAAGTTAATTTACCAACTTACCCCATCAGAGCCCACATGAATTTTGGCACTTCATCTCCTAGGGTTAGGTTTTTGGATGTTTAGGGTTTTCTCATTTATGATTTATGTTAAAAATTATTTTGGATCCTTCTTATCCCCTAGCCTGGGGATAACTATGGATATTATGTCTCGAGGCCCACAAGTCCTAGACATGGAGTATTGAGATCCATATTGACTTGAGCCTGGCCCTAGAGGGCCTGTGTTTCCTCTTCAGCACCTCCATCCTATCAGCAATGATAACATCCATCCCATCTGCCTGTTTCTTCAGTAGCAGTGGGTCTTTCTCCATGAGCTAATGAGTCTAGGTATCATGGTATGTGTCACTTTGATTCTCAAAAACATTTGAATATGTGCATTTAATTCTCTTTGCTTCATGACGTGTGCTTGGAATTTATTCCTTTCCACTTGTCCACACCTGTGGGGAATGAAAGGATTCCCTAGCAAGTTGGTTCCCTTAGGATTTGAGTTTCCACTAGGTGTGTTCATGAAAGGTCATCGTCCATTCCCACCATACTTATCACTTTTCATCATTTTCCCTCTCATTCATCCCCTACACTGGTTCGAGCATTGGGTTTTCCAAGATAGCAAAGGGTTGTACCTTTCCTTGTGGGAAGAAGGGGCTAAAGGCCCAAAGGGTAAAAGTAGTTGGAAAAAGATAAAATCCAAAAGAACAAAACCTTCAGATTCTTCACCCAGGGATCTCTGAGAAAGCAATAAAAATCTTCTCAGTAATAAATGGAGGGACCCATAAAATAATAAAATCAAGACCTAGTTGGAGGATAGGGGGTCTCATCACGAGAAATCCTATTAGGTCCACGGGCATGTAGGGGTATGACACTACCATTCATCTAGTCACCACGCCAGGGTAGTGGCTCTTTGTGGCATAGCTAATAGAAAGGGGGTCTCATCACGAGCCAGCGTTCTCATCTCCGTGAAATGCTTGTGGGTAACACTGTCACCACTGGTCACCACACCAGGGCAGTGTCCCCCAGCTATTCTCTTGAAAGAAAAATCAATAATATAGAAAGTTAAAAGGCATTGAATGGGCTTGGAAACATTTGCATCCATGACAAGGTGCAGCTCACCCTCTTCAAAGGCACCCACAGGTAAGCCATGCATTTCCATGTCATCATGCACCCATTTCTCAAACATCCCCATACCACCTCATCCACTTACATGACTTAGATTGGTCTTCACCTGGGAACATCCCATGTCCAATGAGAATTGTCCCAACATGACCTCCTGAAACCCTCTCCAAACTTGGATTGTAGAATAGCATAACATCTTTGAGCACTTGTCTGGGAAAGGGGGTTTTTGTGCACATGTTTAGATAACTTGATTATTAGATGTGATTGACGTTTCTTTTATCCCTATGACTTATGATCCCATGGAAGGAGAACTTGTTATTGTTGCAGGGACACACTCAATGGACAAGTACACATGGGGAGATGATTAGTTCAGACCTCCATTAGGGATAAAATCCCACCAGATGGATGTTGAGACCCAAGCCAAGAGAAGACACGTATCAGAGGCTTTGCACCAAAGAGAGAGGAGGACGTTCCACCAAGGACAGCCTGGCAGGCTCGTAACCAGGGGGGTATTTCCCTCCCACTATGATGTTGGCCTTGGAAGGCCCATGATGTCACCTCTGTGACCCTTGACATCACCCAATGTTTGATGGACACTATGGAGGCAGTTGTGTGCCAAGTGGCACGTGTGGCTTGATCCGGAGGCCTTGGGAGGCCCAACGTTTTTCTTCTGGAGGCCAATGTTTCATCTGAGAGGCCCAACGTCACCCTAGAAAGGCATGACATCACCTCTTTTTCTTTATTTATGGCTTGATTTGTCATTTTATGTAAAAAACTGGATATTACATGTAAACTAGCCATGTCGGCCTTTTTGATCTAATTTTGTAAATTAAAGGTCATTTTCACTATATAAATAAGGGTTTTTACCCTTGTATGTTTTCATCATCTATCACTCACACTAAGTGAGGTCTGAAATTTGTGCCCTACTTAGGGTTTATTGACTGAAATTTGGTGTGCACTTCTTGGAGGAGGATTTCTTGGTGTTTTTTGCCATTTTTCTTGGTGGAAAGTCTTCAACTAGGACTATTTCTAGATTATTCTTGGTGGATGTAAGTGAATTTATGAAATACCTCTTTTCTTTGAATCGTTATGGTGTATTTACTTTTCATTTCTTCCAAGATTATGAAATTGCTAGCTTAAAACCCTAGGAGGTCAAAGCACATGTTATTGTTCTTGCCTTAACAACTTTTCACCTACTAGATTGTGCTAGAAACCCTAATTTCTTGAATCATTTTGCTAAGGGACATACCATTGCATCACCCTAGCATCACTTGCTTCATCAATCCATCATTTACTTCATCCCTGAGATAAAGAAGGAGGAAAATCGCTAGGGCCTAGTGTTACCTACTTCTTAGTGGCCATTTTCCTCCTAGGGTTTAGCGATTGAGGCCTTGGGTTACCAACACCTCAATCATTGACTTTATTGTCTCTAGATCTCACATTATCATTTGTTCCTTCAATATTGTCACTAATAAAAGTGACTCCATTAACCCTAAAGACATTGATTTAGGCCTTGAACTTGATTGATTGATGAAAACAACTCTCAAAACTTTTACCTCAAGTTATCTACTAACTTTTCCTAACCCTAGAGTAGACTAATTTACTAACCTACTTGTTGTTGTTACAAAAGTAATATACAGCCATTTGTTGCAACAAATAAATCGCTTAAAAGCAATTGCAAAGTTGATTTATACATTGCTTAATTAGCTTCTGACAACTGCTAGTACATTCCTATTATTTAGTTATTATTTTTGGTCATTGTGAAGGTATTTTGAGGCATTTATTGTGAAGCTATTATCTTGTAAACATTGTTGTTGTAAAATTATGTTTGCTTCATCTTGCATCAACTATTTCTTTTATTGACAAGTCCGTGGTTTTATGAAAAACTAACATCAAATTGTACTTGCCAAAGATATTGTTTTCTTGTTTCTTTGTTCTAAGAAGGTACATCTAATCACAACATTGCTTCATTGATTAAAACCTTAGGACTTTCTAATCAGTGTGACTTGAGAGAGGGGATACCTTTATATGACATTTTAACCTTTTCCTTCTCAAACCCCCAGGTCACCAGGGATGTCTCCCTTGGGATATCATCCCTAAACATAAAGAGGTATCTTATTAAGGTGACAGTGAGAGGATAACCTCTTGTTACACCAATTTGCTTTCCCTTAACCTTTCCCTTCGAGACAAGTACAAATTGAGCGATAACATTTTGGTGTCGTTGCAGGGGAACACTGAGTCAATTCTCCTCAAGATGACACTTTTTGGTAAGCCTTTCCTCAAAAGTATTTATCTTACAAACCTTACCTGGCGACTCCACTGAGGGTGATCCTCTCATCCCTTTGATAATTTCAAGAAAATTATCTGGTGACTCCACTAATGACAAAACCAACCATGACTTCTCAATGGGACCTGGAAAATTTCAAACCCCTAGACATGAGTAAAATCCTGGGGTACCCTAGGCAGATTCCACCCAAGTATGAAAAATGGCTCCCTAGATTCACTGGTAGTGATGGAGCCAGAGCAGACTATCACATGAATGATTCTTGGGATTTCTTTCAACTCCACCCTATTAGTGATGATGTTGAGGATTTGGAAAGTAAATTCTTCTCTGCCACTCTTCATGGAAATGCTACGGAGTGGTATGATGACCTCCCTAATGCTAGCATCACATCCATGAACCAATTGGAAGACACCTTTCTCGAGAGATGGGGTATTAAGTTGGAAGATATCCAAATTCTACTACAGAGACTCGAGCATATTAAACAAAATGAGAATGAGACTATCAAGAAATTCCAGGATAGGTTTGAGAACTTGCTATATCAAATTCCTAGAAGCCATCATCCTGGAAACAAGTACCTCATTTATCTCTATACCAATTCACTCTTAGTGCATTTAGGGTTCCTCCTAAATAAAAAGGGCCCAAAAACAATCTCTGATTCCTATTGCGTGGCCATGAAAATCGAGAAGAATATCTATTTGTCCAAGAAAAAAAACATCTTTCCTCTAGAAACCAAGGCTGAGGACCCCAAATATACCCCAGATACCCTTATCTGGAGAGATTTATCTCCCTTTATATCTTTTAAGGAAGGGAACAAGTCATCAACCAACAAGAGGTTGAGAAGAGTGATCCTAATGAAGGTTTTCAGTCCCATGAGGAAGGGAAAGAATTTACTCATGCTTCTACCAAGGTTGAAGAGTGAGAGCCTAAAGATATCAAAGACGATGATGAAGTACTGATGTGTGCTCCTCCCTTTGATGAATCCATCCAAAATCCCATTTTTCCTGCATAAAAAGAAGAGGATGAGGTCAGTCACTTTCCTTTTTAGAATTTTGACAATACCTTATTCTATGATTCAGAGAGTGAAGAAGAAATGGAATTCTCAGGCAAGGTAGATCCTCCTTATTGTATTGTTGAAGATGTAGGGGAAAGTCATGAGGAAGAACAATGATGCATGTTGTTTCATTTGATGATTTCACCCAAGTCCTCGAAACTCCTACACAAGAAGAAATAAACATGGTGAGTTACCTTCCTTTCCAAAATTTTGATGATTCTTTATTTTGTGATTTGGAAAGTGAAGAGGTGCTAGAGGAGACCTTGGATGCTTTGAATCCTTCATGTTATGATAAAGATAGTGACATTGTTAATAATATTGATGAGTTCATACATGTTGGAAGGTGTAAGTGGGATGTGATTGGTTCTAATAAGGATCCCATTTACGACATTGAAGGTCATTTCCAGAAGTTTCCTTTGCAACTATCATATGAGGTTACTAATTTTGACAATTGGCAACAAGGAGATGATATAATTACATATACTTCCCAAACACCCAGGGATGACCTAGTCCTATATTCTCGTGATGATTTTCAGTCATACCTTTAGTATTTTGATGAGTACTCTTCTCAGCATTCGTATTTATTATATGAACAAAATTAGCAACCATCGTTGTGCTCAGATCCTGATGACAATGAGGAAGTTGCTTTCCTAAAGCAAGATACTTGTGATAAGATTTTCTACCTCCATTTGATTACTTTACCTTGCTATGTCATTGAGGGTATGGTTTGGAAACATGTCCCTTATCCCAAGTCTTATGTAGGACAAAGCCTCCTTTTGGATTTTAGGGGAAGGTTGGGTGCCTTAAGAAGAAGCTTATTATCACAGTCTTCTAGCTTCCCCTTAAGAAATTGCCAGACATCCTTTAGGTTCTTTCTAGTCCCTCCCTAGGCCTCAGATTGTGAAGACATCCAAGGTAGCCAGCCTTCAGACTCTTTGAGTTAGTATTTTAAACCTTTGACTTTTCACGATCCCTTTCTAAGATGGATTGAGAACTTTCCTGGGAGTATGACTTGGCACCATTTTTTTCCTCCCACCCGCCTCCATGAGCTAGACCTTACAATTTCCAGTGATACAATACATTTTCTAAATCATGTTATTTTTGTCCTTAACTTATCACTACTTTGGTTTATGATGAAGCACAGAGGCAGGTATTGTGAGACATTGCTAGGATGGTTTCACTGGCTATTTG
This sequence comes from Picea sitchensis, assembly GCA_010110895.2. NCBI lineage: Eukaryota > Viridiplantae > Streptophyta > Pinopsida > Pinales > Pinaceae > Picea > Picea sitchensis. The sequence continues at coordinate 165,338 of SNQJ01S0029225.1, forward strand.
ACTACACCTAGCATTTAACCAACATGTAAGTATAGGTAAGTAGGTAGGCATTTGCATTCATTGTATATACCATCTGCATTTCATGCTATAGTAGTTGTATTTCCATTTGTATATGTGCTTGATTACTTTCATTTCATTATATCATATATGAGCCAGGGGTGATATCACCACCCCAAATGATTACTAATAAATTTTATTGAGATCTAGTAGGTCACAGGTCATACCAAATATGTTAAGGTTTGCATGCACTCTATGGTGAGCACATGTCCCCAAGTTGGATCCAGATGTTATCCCCTGGCCTAGGGATAACTAAGGATATTATGTCTTGAGGCCCACAGGTCCTAGACATGGAGTACCGAGAGCCATATTGACTTGAGCCTGGCCTTCCAGGGCCCATTTTTCCTCTTTAGCACCTCCATCCTATCAGCAGTGGCAGCATCCATCCCATCGGCTTGGTCCTTCAACAACAGTGGGTCTTTCTCCATGAGGTAATGAGTCTGGGTATCATGGTATGTGTCACTTTGATTCTCAAAAACATTTGAATATGTGGATTTAATTATTTTTTCTTCATAACGTGTTCTTGGACTTTATTCCTTTCCACTTGTCCACACCTAGGGGGAATGACAGGATGCCCTAGCAAGTTGGTTCCCTTAGGATTTGATTTTTTACTGGGTGGGTTCATGAAAGGTCATCATCCATACCCACCATACTTATCACTTTTCACCATTTTCCCTCTCATCTATACCCTACATTGGTTCGGGCATTGGGTTTGTGAAGCTAGCAAAGGGTCGTACCTTGACTTGTGGGAAGAAGGGGCTAAAGGCCTAGAGGGTAAAAGTAGATGGAAAAAGATAAAATCCAAAAGAACAAAACCTTCATATGCTTCACCCAGGGATCCTCGAGAAAGCAATAAAAAGATTCTCAACAAGAAATGGAGGGACCCATAAAATAATAAAATCCATACCTAGTTGGAGGATAGGGGATCTCATCACGAGCTAGACTATTAGTTCCATGGGCATGTAGTGGTTTTACACTACCATTCAGCTATTCAAAACACCAGGGTAGTGGCTCTTGGTGGCATAGCCAAGAGAAATGGGGTCTCATCACGAGCCAAACTTCTCATCTCCGTGAAATGCTTGTGGGTAACACTGTCACCACTGGTCACCACACTAGGGAAGTGTCCCCCAGCTATTATCTTGAAATAAAAATCAATAATATGGAAAGGCAAAATTCATTGAATGGGCTTGGAAACATTTTCATCCATGACAAGGTGCAGCTCACCCTCTTTAGAGCACCCATAGGTAAGCCATACATTTCCCTGTCATAGTTGCACCCATTGATCAAGCATTCCCATACCACCTTATCCACTTACATAACCTGGATTGGTCTTCACCTGGGAACATCCCACGTCCAATGAGAATTATCCTAATAAAACCTCTTGAAACCCTCTCCAAACCTGGCTTGTAGAATAGCATAACGTCTTTGAGCACTTGTCTGGGAAAGGGGGGTTTTATGCACATGTTTAGATAACTTTATTATTAGACATGATTTACATTGCTATGATCCCTCTGACTTATGATCCCATGGAGGGAGAACTTTCTATTGTTGTAGGGCCACACCCGACAAACAGTTACACATGGGGAGATGATTTGTTCAAACCTCCATTATGGATAAAATCCCACCAGATGGATGTTGAGACCCAAGCCAGGGGCAGACACGTATCAGAGGCTTTGCACTGGAGAGAGAGGAGGACTTTCCACCAGAGACATCCTAGAAGTCCTAGACCCATGGGGGTCTTTCCCTCCCATTATGATGTTGGCCTTGGAAGGCCCATGACGTCACCTCTATGACCCTTGACGTCACCCAGTGTTTAATGGACACTATGGAGGTATTTGTGTTCCAAGTGGCATGTGTGGCTAGTTACAGAGGCCTTGGGAGGCCTAACGTTTTTGTCCTGTAGGCTAACATTTCACCTAAGATGCCCAACGTCACCCTAGAAGGGCATGACGTCACCTATTTTGCTTGATTTAGGGCTTGATTTGTCATTTTATGTAAAAAACTCGATATTACATGTAAACTGACCATGTCGGCCTTTTTGACCTAATTTTGTAAATTAAAGGTCATTTTCATTGTATAAATAAGGGTTTTTTCCCTTGTATTTTTTCACCATCTTTCACTCACACTAAGTGAGGTCTGAAATTTTCACCCTACTTAGGGTTTATTGGCTGAAATTTGGTGTGCACTTCTTAGAGGAGGCTAAATCTTGGTGTTTTTGGCATTTTCTTGGTGGAAAGTCTTCAACTAGGGTTATTGCTAAATTATTCTTGGTGGATGTAAGTGAATTCATGAAATACTTCTTTGCTTTGAATAGTTATGGTGTATTTACTTTGCATTTCTTCCAAGATTATGAAATTTCTAGCTTAAAACCCTAGGAGGTCAAAGAACATGTTATTGTTCTTTCCTTAGCAACTTTTCACCTACTAGATTGTGCTAGAAACCCTACTTTCTTGAAGCATTGTGCTAAGGGCCCTACCATTGTAGCACCCTAGCATCACTTGCTTCATCAAGCCGTCATTTACTTCATCCTTGAGCTAACGAAGGAGGAAAATCACTAAGGCCTAGGGTTACCTACTTCCTAGTGGCCATTTTCCTCCTAGGGTTTAGTGATTGAGGCCTTGGGTTACCAACACCTCAATCATTGACTTTCTTGTCTCTATCTCTCACATTTTCATTTGTTCCTTCAATATTTCCACTACTAAACGTGACTCCATTAACCCTAAAGACATTGATCTAGGCCTTGCACTTGATTGATTGATGAAAACAACTCTCAAAACATTTACCTCAAGCTATCTACTAACTTTTCCTAACCCTAGAGTAGACTAATTTACTAACCTACTTATTGATGTTACAAAAGTTAGCTACATCCATTTATTGCAGAAAATAAAGCACTTAAAATCAATTGCAAAGTTTATTTATACACTGCCTAATTAGCTTCTGACAATTGCTAGTACATTGTTATTATTGAGTTATTATTTTTAGTCATTGTGAAGCTCTTTTGAGGCATTTATTGTGAAGTTGTTATCTTGTAAACATTGTTGTTAAAAAATTCTTCTTGCTTCATCTTGCATCAACTATTGCTTTTATTGACAAGTCCATGGTTTTATGAAGCACTAACATCAAATTGTACTTGCCAAAGATATTGTTTTCTTGTTGCTTTGTTATGGGGAGGTACATCTAAGCACATCATTGATCCATTGATTAAAACATTGGGACTTTCTGATAAGTGTAACTTGAGAGAGGGGATACCTTTATATGACATTTTAACCTTTGCCTTCTCAAACCCCCAGGTCACCGGGGACGTCTCCCCTAAGTTATCATCCCTAAACAGAAAGAGGTATCATATTAAGGTTACAGAAATAGGATAACCTCATGTTACGCCAATTTTCCTTCCCTTAGCCTTTCCCTTCGAGACAAGTACAAATTGAGCGATAAAAATCCTCATTGTAACCAACTTATTGTGAATGAGAATATCCAACACATCTCTTCTCATAGATAAGATACCACCATTCCAACTAACTTGTGTGCTTTTTCATTTTACAGTCTTTTGTATTTCAGAAAATTATTAATAGAATCTGAGCTTTACTGTATTATTATGTTCATTTTCATATCTCTATGTAAATTCTTTGTTATATCTTTGTTATATCTCTACCTTCATATCGTTCCTAAAATAATCTGGATCTGAGGGGGTATTGTTATTGATCACTACCATTGGCCAAACAAAATAGTTGATGTTTTGGAGAGAATATGGGTTAACTCCATCCATGTCTATGCTCAATCATAGGCTCTGTAATTCATCCTTGAATTTATCGGTCCATGGATCCTCTATATTATTCATGGCTATTGAATATGATAGGATTCACATAACTCCTGGATCACTTCTATGTGAGGCATGCCACCCCTGCAACACAACTAATTGTTTGCAACAAAAGAGCTTTGAATCCTTGGAATTGTAGGCATGTGTCTCAATATCTTATGAGGAGGACCATGTGTTTTACCCTTGATTTTTTATTTCTGGTACCTGTCATGCCCACATTTTGGACATATCTCCTTGTTTTCATATTCATCTTTGTATAAAATACAAACATTCGAACATGCTTGGTATGATATGTACTCAACACCCAACTTTTTCAACATTTTCTTTGCCTCTACACAACTATCGGGAAATAAATTATCACTTGGAAGTACCTTATATTTGATTAACCTACAATTAGTGGGAAATGGAAATGTACATTGCCATTAAGCATGAATAAAATCAACAATTTCCTTCCTTCATTGTGTGACAATATTCCTTAAAAAAATAGGGGACTTAATTGTCAGTTACCTCAAAAGTGTCAAGAAACACGGGTCAGGCATACCATACATTTCTTTCAAGTTATACAATGACATTATTGTCCCAACTTGGGTAGACCTTGACCCTTGCCCAAAGAGAGGGGTGGTGGAAGTAGATTTCAAGATTTTGAAGAAGGTAACGACGATATCAGCATCATCCCCTATTTCATTTTGTTGGAATGCATGTAACAACATTCCCTCCATGGCTTGGGTATCCCATAAGAAATCATCCATACCAACCTCTATATCATTTCCTTCATCCCCAACATGTGAAGAACTAGTGTTATTGTATAGGTTTTGAATTGGTGACTCATGACGTAGTGGGAATTGAATAGGTGGTTTATTCAACCATGCTTGGTATGATTCATCTCCGAGCTATGCTCAGTTAATAGAAAGCTCCTAAGTTGACATCGTAATGGGGTGCAATGTTAAATGGTAGATAGGTCGCTCATCATCAAAATCCTGACTGTAAAAATATTGAACATTGCATCGATAATAATAGTAGCACAATGCATTTAGTATGTTCAAACATTATACCAAACATTTATTAGAAGCATGGAATTTTTTTCCCAATAATAAACATGCAACCAACCACTTTATAAAACAAATGTCGAATTAAACAACACATTTACATTAGTTCCATTGAAAATCCAAAAATACAATTACTCAATCATCTTTTTATTATGCCACAAGGGGATGTCTAAAGGTAGACCCGATGCAAGGTGTTTTTTACAAGTGGTTGGTGGTCAACAAAAGTTATATTTTATTAACAACTTGTCACCATGAGACAAACTACATATTGTATGCACAACAACAAATATGGATGCCTTCCTTTTCATAAGAAACTCTTTGTCATTAGATTTTTCCTAAAACTAACAATTTGCACTAAATAATGAGGACCTACATCTATTTATGAACCCTGTAATGTTTCCATGAGTTTGTGGACAACCATCGATATATAATAGGTTTTTCCTATTAAAGTTTCGAGAAGCATAATAGTTCATGCACATACTATACATGGAAATTATATGTTTGTATTTAACAGTGTTCAAGTAATCATACTGACTATAAAGAGGATCACAAAATGGCATAAGAGTTACTGATTGTTTGGGAGGAATGGATACATGTGAAAGGATGAATAACCCAATATTTGCAACATCTATTTTAGATTTCGAAATCATATAACTATTACCACAAAAAGAAAATTTGGTTCCAACATTAGGCAAGGTCATGGAAGACGGTCAAGCACATTAACAAGCTTGGTTGTAATAGGTTTGGTATTTAATTTGCAGATGGATAGAAGAGGGAATTCAACTCTACCTTCCAACAATTAAACCAACTTTGGTGTGTACTTGGACATCTTTTCTCTCACCTCATACAATTTATTGGATCTCCTAGTAGAGATGTTTTGGGCAATATTGATATCATAGTTTGGCTCACTAGAAATCTCTATTGACTCAATAGAAGGACATGGGTTGGTCAATTTAGTATGAAACTTAGTTGATATGGATTCCAACTTTTCAAAAAAGGAGTATATGGAAGTGTTCCTACGTGTCATTTCTATAACACCTATTGGATTCTTGACTGCAGTGGGAGGTATTAGGCCATCAACTTTGGCTAGTCAATCATTAATATAATAGGACAATGTGACATGTCAAGATTTCTCCTTAAACCCTTTAGATTTTGAACAACCACATACTACTTGGGTGTCATAAAAGAGATATAATTCATGGTGTAATATCGTTCACCCAAACTGATTGTTGGAATATGGCACGTTACAATTGGCACGGTAAAGTAGCCGTCCATTTTCATCAAACATGTGCCTATGGTATCTTTCTCCTTATAATATCTTGCGTAATTTTGGGGCTGGTGGAATATCTTGTGCATCTGAACTCGATTTTGAATCATGATCCTATAAAATTTAATGAACAATTATTCAAATGCATGTGCATACATGACATAAATTCAATGAAATAAATGAATTATAAATAAAATCTAGACTTACTACAACCGGTGGGGGAGAACTTGAATAAATTGCAATGATGTGGAATGAGATGTAATATGAAGAATTGGTCATCTAATATTATTAAAAAAAAATCTTACATTTGATCCAAAATCATCATCAATACGTGAATAAATTTTTAAAAAGAAATTTTGGGAAGCATAAAACAATTTAACTTCAAATAGAATTTCGAAAGACTTTTAAAAGTTAACGATGTGCCTAATTATATTATGACACCCTAATGCGTCTATATATACAAAACACACGAGTGCACTAAATTATGAGAGACATTGAAGAGTGACCGAGTTGTTATTTCCTCCATAAAGCAAAACCTCCACAAAATTTAAATACATATGTTTTCATTTGTATTTTGTGAATTAAATTGTTTGGCGTTGCATTTTTACGTAAAAACCACAAGTACCAGAGTCTCGAAGCACCATGCTATTTATGAGTCTCGACCTCGTAGTGTCATTGTTACTCTGGGGGGTCATCTCTACAGGATACCAGAGGTAGTTCCAACTATTGTCCCACCTAAACAGTGTTGCAAGATAGTATCTCATACTACAAAATTCATCTTCTTCGTAGTCTTTTTAAAAGGTGAACAAAAGAACACCGCAACCACTGCATCTTCAGTCCAAGCACCTTTTGTCCAACAGAAGCAAGTCAACAAGATTGAAGCAAAGAGCAAGGATTCCTTCTGCACACAGTCATCTCATGTAGCTAGACTGGTTAAAAAGGTCCAACCATTCCATCCACAGGTTTGTGATAGCCTTCAACAAGCTAAGCAGCGTAACTTCTCCAACAAGGCAAGCAACTCATCAAGATGCAAATTCAACAAACGCTTTTCCCTCTCCCCCGAGCACTAAACGCAATGGAGACCATTGCTTCCTAAGGGGGGAGGATTAATACAGGAGGATCTCAGTGGCCACCCACCTTTTCCAACTAGCTCAAAACTGGTTTTTGGAAACTTACTATTTTTAGCAATTTTTCGGTTCCTCAACTTCTGGGGCCATTTTGAGGGCCTAAACATCATTTTTTCGCGATCGGAAACCTCAACAAAAGCAAAAAAAACTTTGATTGAGCCCCCTAAATGAAGCTCATCATTAATACCTTTCCAACGAGCTATCGTGTGCTCAAAATGGAGATCGTATGCAAACGTTACGACCCCAGGAAGTCGATGTACTAACTTACCCCAACGGGGCCCACATGACTTTTGGTGCTTCATCTCCTAGAGTTAGGTTTTTGGACGTCTAGGGTTTTGGAATTCAAGTTTATTGTAAAACGTCCTTCAGAGCCTCATTGTACTCATCTTCTTGTGAATGAGCGTAACCGTCACATCTCTTCTCAAAGATAAGCTGCCACCATTCTAGCGAGTCCATTCACTCTGTATTTTTACAGTTCTGTACATTTCGCTCATTAATAGAAATTGTGTATTACTGTATCTATGTGTTATCTCTGATATATTTATGTTATATTATTGGATATCTGATATATCTCTGATATATTTCTGTTATATTATTGGATATCTGATATATCTCTTTACATTTCTTTACTATATCTCCGCTCTCATTTCATGTTGAAAATAATCCAAATTAAATAACATGCTACTAATCCTTTGACATTCATTATAATCTTTGATTTAACCACTGTGAAGGCCATACTATACAGTAGTGGTAAATATTGTACTGGTCAAGCAGAGTTGCTATTGGATGAGTACAAATTGTTTTTCTATATGCAATTAACTCTGACCTTAGCCTTAGAGGTTCTGAAATTGAAGAATTCATTATTAGTTAGTATGAACTTGAGAATAGTGAATTAAGGTATACTAGATGGACGATCCTATGTGCATTCATCAAACGGGGTTGCCTCTTTTCAAACTTGAAGTTGAAATCTACTGTGATATTTCACCGTCATAGAGCTACCTATAGATTGATATTGAACCAATCAAATAAAAAACCAGTTTGTTCGGATAATTGGAAGAAATGACTCGGATGTGTGCTTTGTGAGCTTGAATCAAATTATTAGAACTGCAAGCATTGTCATTCATTGTAGGCTTAAGGCAGAGCATATCTCTTTGGGTTTTTTTCTTTCTATGTAAATGCTTTTGGTACAGTAATTAAGGTTTCCCATTTGGATGCATTTTACATATATGTTCTCTTCTTTAGTGGATGTTTGTACATACCCTGTATCTAATGGAGGATTCTTGAGCTACTATGTTGTTCATTGGCAAGTGGTTGCTAAAATATTTCTTAGCATAATTTATTGTTCATGCATCAAACCACCTCCAAAATTGTCTCTGCGTAAGGATGTTAACCTGTAGATCAATTATGCACAGTTAACTATTTATAGAATGGTTGACTGATAGTGTTTAGGTGATTGAGAATACACCCTACTTTTGTTTGTGGTTTGTGTGACTTGCCTTTTTTATGAAAATGACTTTGATCCCTCATCAATCCTAAAGCTTTATTCATCGAACTAGGGATTTTTGGTATGAGACTTGATTACTATTTTTATTGATACAAAAACAGATTTGACTGAGGTGAAGGGAGATTTAGTTTTTAGATTCAACTTTTATCCTGTCACAAATTTCCTTGAATTTCAGTTCCAAGTTGAATTACTCTTGTTATTTTGAAACTTGATGTTCTAGTAAGAGTATATTCTTGCCAAAGAAGAAACTTGATCAACGAAAACTAATATGATGCCTAGCTATAACCAATCATGGCTCTATGAAGAGACATGTCACTGTAAATACATTGCATGCACATATGGAATACAGAGTATGAGTAGCAGTGGTACAATTTATTTTAGATGAATTTGCAGTTTAACTAGAAGTGTTCTATCCTACTAATATATACATTTCTTGTAGCCCGCAGGGGTGTAGACCGATTGGCATGTGCCGTGTAAATGGAAGGAAATATGTAAAGGAGGTCTCAAGTTCGATTCTCACCCCGATTTACTTGTGCTCCATGCTTGCGGGCTGTGTGGTGCACCTGGGGTTATAGTGGTAGCGGACGGGTATCGACCACGTGGCACGCGAGTACGAGAACTGTGAGTTGTCGTTTCCCCGGTATAATATATATATATATATAGAACTTGTTTCTTGATTTCATAAATTTCTTTTTCTTTTTCTATATTTCAAATTTCATCTCTTTTGTGCCCTGAGAGCAAATAAGTCCAGCAACTGATTATTAATTATTAAGATGTATTGTAAATTAGGGGTATGTTACAAATTTGAATGGAACACTTAGAGTAGGACTTTGGTTTTGTTTGTTAAGTACGTTAAGAGTTTGTTTGTGACAATATAATTAGTTTAAGGTTAAACACAAGTTTTTCTTTTAATGAGATGACCCGCTTAGTTATCTTGCAATTGTATGTAAAATTGATGTGGATGCATGTTCATAGCTTGGGTGGTTGTATCGCATGTTTGTTATCCTTCCCATCCGAGTTCAATTCTCACAAAGTGAACATGTTTGTGTGATAAGGCTAGAAAGGTAAACACCCTCTGGGTAGAGATTTCACCTCTACCACTAAATCTAAATCTAAGTCCCCATTTTCATTTTCTAAAAGTTATGATGAAATTCGACTTGAAGAGGTACCCCAGATCTTGAAATGTCTTTAAAAAATAATTATGATTTTTTAATAATTTCCCACTACCTAAAACAAATCATCATAACGTGGGACCCTTACTTCTGCTTTTCGATCAGTGGAGTCTGGAGATCTCCCAAACTTTCATGTAACTTTCGCATTCATTGCTGGGAACGGCAGCCGATGAATCTGGAAACAAATTGACGGCTCAGGTTGTGGTACGGCCTTCGGTGTGTTTCCACGTTTCGATGCTCGATTGCCAGGGCGCGTGGAATCAGAGGCCGCCGTGCGCTTCGCTCCCACTTGCGCGGCACACCGAGAAAGCGGGGACGATATGGCGAAGTGGGAGTGCCAATCAGATTTTGCTCGATACTGCTGTCGAAGGTGGGACCCATGTCGAGGAAAGGCAATTGAAAAACAAATAAATATTACTGTCCACGTCACATCCACCGAGTGTTGTTGGCCCTGTAAACAAATTAAGAATTACACAGTTTTAACCCCGTCCAACCATTTCCTCTGGCCCTCGGGGAAGGAACATTAATAGCCCCCCTCTCGACACGTGTATTTTTCTCTTTAACGCCCATCTCGTCTTGTCCCTCGATCATCTCTCAACCCTTTATTACATCCACTCTTTTATAATGTTTTTATGTGACTAGCGTACCAACAAATGTTTGTATCACCCATCTTGTTTATGTTAAACAAGTGTGCTCATGACTGAAGCAATTTTGGAGTTGAATTGATATTTGTTTTTTAAATCTTTGAGGTGATCGAAAAGAGGGAAGTTCTATTGTAATGGAGGAATTTTTTATTTTTTTTTGGTGTATTTGAAGAACTCTTTAAATTTATTTAACTTTCCTATATTCCATGAAGGTTACACATAGACAAAGGCGTTAGTGTAGCACTCATTTCCTCCTAATGTATCTCTGTATCAATAAGACAAGAATCCCACTATTGCAAAAACAATTCAACACTATCAAAATGCCACGAATTTTAAGATATATGAAGTCTGCTTAAACTGTCTGGGCCAAAACATAACATAACCAGGAAACCAAACTACCAAGAAATGGAACCCGAGACGCCAAAGTCTATTTGTTCACTGAGTTTGAAACCCACAAAGCTAGAGTGGTGAGAACCCCATTGAAACAAAAAATGCAGAGACTCGAGAAAACCAAACACCCAAAAAGAAACCAAGAGCCAAATCTTATGTGAATTCACACAAAGAACATACCCATAATCTAGAACCAACAAACAAAGATTCCAGATAACCATGCAAAGGCTCATTGTAATTCTTACCAGGCAAATGCTTAATGAATCAACCTTGCTCCCAACTGCATTGTTGCCTTCTCCTTTGTGAAAAAACATTATCCCACCTTTGCATTGATAATTTGCATCGGGCAGTTCAAGTGTCAAGCCTACCATAAGATCAAGCATGCATGAGGGGGGTGCACTAGTCATATCGTGTTTATGTGCCTCATGTTGGGTCTAATGACTATGGAGGTATGGCATATATTTCTTTAAAACAATGGCACGAGCCTTCATGTGCATGGTGTAAGGTTATGGTTATATGGCTTGGTTAATTAAATCTTCATTAATCCTTAACACCCCCATTTTCAATGAAGTGGTCTAATAGGCGAGCAAATCTGCGTCATAGTTGTGCTCCCTTAATATTTAAAAAAATGAGATTTTTTGAAAAGAACAAACCTACTTTTGAGATCGAGCAAGGAAAGTTGTTACCCTGTTGTCAGATGGGATAGATTTCAAGATCATTGATTTAATGATTGTGCTAGAATCACCTATCACAATCAAATAGTTCATTCTAGAATTGTTAGCTAAAAGAAAGCCTTGAAAGAGAGCATACGCCTTGGCTTGGTTATTGGTGGAGTTCTCAAGTCCCCAAGCATAAGTTGTTTCTCGTTTTCCTTCGAGATCAAGGAAAATCCCCTGCACCTACCACCCTTGTATACATAATACCATATAACTAGAGATATATTAATAAGATATGCATATTTTCCAATGAAACATTAAAAATAATAGTATATTGTGTTGAAACTACAAGAAGTAAAACATATCCATGCTTATAATTTAAAACCCTTGCTTATTAGTTCACGAAATAAAAATTCAATGGTGTAATTGTTATTTCCCTATGAAACATATACGAAATGATTTTGTTGCTAAATATGTTTGTACAATAAGTATTTTTTTTAATCCAAGGTATATTAAAGGTTTTGGGTTTCATTTTGTTGATGTGATTACAATCTCAAGGATGAATGTAGCATCCCCAACATCCAACTAGGCTATGCCACATAAAATTTTCAAACTGTATACAAAATTAAAACATATACACACATAATTTATATATAAAACTTAAAACGGACAAATACATTCTACAAATGCACAGATTCATACATAATAATAATAAAAATACACATCCAGCGCACACATGAATAACCCATAAAAATAAACGCATACATAATAATGCATCATGTAATTTAACACAAAATGAACACTTATCTTGGTAAAAATATCACTAACTGTGTGCAGACCTTCCAATTTTCCTCCCAGCCTTAGACCACACTGCTCAAAACTCTTAGTCGTGGGTCACCCACAAGCTGGGACTAAACTCCACCCGGGTAAAGGGATTCCTAACCAGGATGATGTATCTCATACAACATGAAAAACTCTGTCACGGGTGCCAACTCAAACTAACATCCTACAGTCCCTCATTCCCCACATGTATGTCCCACCCTAGGACGTGTGCCCCTTCTCTGCTCAACAGTCCTTCGTCTACCCCACTTCCTTTCTGGGGCTTCAGGAACAGGTCGGACAAGAAGTCTTAGAGCTCTGTAGCTACAGTTTGGCACCTTCGGGAAATCAATTCCCAACAATTCTCTCACCTAGAGAGAATTGCTCACGGGCCTGACAACCCGCTTCTTCAGTCCAACTCCTAAGCTAATCAGGTACATGTATGGGTATGGTATCGGTTCAGGTATGGTACAGGTACAATGATAGTAACAGAAAGGTACGGACGATAGATGAATGAGTGAGTGAATGATGATGGAATGATTGGGGAAATGAACTAAGTCAAAACTATATGTATGCATGTTCCCAACTTGAGACTTGTCATGTTGAGAATTGCTTTGGCCCGCTTGTCCCTATCCTTAGAACTTAGGATAAAATAATTATCCATACTTCATACTTTAAGGAATATAAATATAATATTCCTTTTTGGCTTAAGCTCCCTAGCTTAGCCCCCTATCCTTAACTTTTATCCCCCCCCTTCCCTAACTAGTGGAGTTTAATCCCCCATACTCTTTTATCGTGGTTGGTCTACATGCAATGATGTATTATATTAATGATAAGACATATACAAAAATAGGCTCTCCAGCCTAATTCAACACATAAGCCTCCTAGCTTATAATAATTGGCTCACCAGCCTATAAAACACAACATATACACAAAAGCCTCTCTGGCCTTAAAATCACGCGCACTTAAGTTTGTTGCACGTGGTATCCTGGAATGTGCACACTTCATCATTTTAGTGTGTAGTGCATGTGCGCGCTATACCATGGAAGGTGCATGCAAAATGATATCAACAACTCACCAGCTCAAATACACTTGTATTTACATTTACAGTTGGGGTTCGACCTAGGGGTATTACATTCCCCTCCCCTTATTTATGCACTGTCCTCAGTGAAATATATACACATATACAACCAAAATTTCAAAAATCCTCAAAACGATGTGGGTATTCTGCCCGCATAGCATTCTCATGCTCCAAAGTTGCATCCTCAGGACCGTACCAAGTCCATTGGAACTTTACAAGATCTACGGCTCGATTCCAGAGCTGTTTGATTTTTCAGTCCAGAATGCTTACCGGATGCACCTGGAAAGCGTCTTCTTACTCCACCTAAATCACATTCCAATCAATTACATGATTAGCATCATGTATATATTTCTTAAGCAATGATACATGGAATACATTCTGAATAGACATTCATGCAAGTAAGGCAAGCATGTATGCTACATGCCCAATCCTCTCTAGGATTGCAAACGACCCACAATAGTGAGCTGGCAACTTTGAACAATTTCCCAACTTCAGGGAACTTATGTTGGCCTTTTATTTCAAGAATACATTTTCACCCACTTTAAATTCCCTATGAGTTCTACCCTTATCAACATAGCTTTTCTGCTTGTCTTGGGCCTGTTTTATTTTCAACATTTTCTCTTCTATTTCCCTAAGTAATTCTGGCCCAAATACTGCTCTATTTGTTGGGTTGTCCCAGCTTACCGGTGTGTTTCACCTTTTGTCATAAAGTGCCTCAAATGGGCTCATATTTAGATATGCTTGGTACCCATTGTTATAAGAAAACTTTGCTAAGTGTAGGTAGTCTTCCCATTTTGATGGTTTATCCATCACATATATCCTCAACATATCCTCAATCACTTGATTCACCCTCTCTGTTTGTCCATCTAATTCTGGATGATAAGTTGTGCTAAAATTCAAATTTGTTCCAAATCCATTAAATAATCCCTTCCAAAAATTTGAGGTAAAATTTGGATCTCTGTCAAACACAATTGTCTTGGGTATACCATGTAATAGATCAATTTCTCTCATATAAACATCAACAATCTTGGTTGCCTTGTGAGTGAGCTTTACTGGAATAAAATGGGTAGTTTTAGTAAGCTTATCCACCACTACCATAATAGAATCATGTTGCTTGTTTGTTCTGGGCAATTTGGTGATGAAATCCATTGTTACAACTTCCCATTTCCACTCAAGAATGGGTAATGGTTGCAGCAACCCAACTGGGTGTCTATGCTCAACCTTTACCTTTTGACACTCCAAACATTTGGCAATAAAATCAACAACTTATTTCTTCATTCCTCGCCAATAATATTGTCTCTTGACAGCTGCAATAGTTTTATGATAACTTGGGTGCCCAGCATAAGGTACATTATTCATTTCTCTCAATATCAGGTTTTTCAATTCCTATGAATTCAGTACATAAATGTTTCCCCTGTATTGAGAATTTCATCATTTTCTAGCTTATAGTCTTCAATTTTCTGCTGCAAAATACCTTGTAATTTTGCCACCAATTCCTTGTATTGCAATCTGATTTTGCAGCCTCCAAGATTCTTTCTTTCAAATCTGATTGGTACATGCTTATGGTTGCAGCATGCAACTCATGCACCCTTCTGCTAAGTGCATCAACCACCTTGTTCTCTTTCCCTTTGATATGCTTTATATCAAAGTCATGTTCACTGAGAAATTATAACCACCTACTTTGCCTAGCATTTAGAGTTGGATGATCAAATAAATATTTCAAACCATTATGGTCTATCCTCAGCTTGAACCTTTTCCCCATGAGGTAGTGCCTCCACTTCCTCAAGGCATGCATTATGGCTGCTAACTCCAAATCATGAGTGGCATAGTGCCTTTCATGCTCCTTCAACTTCCTTGATTCATAACATACAACAAACCCATTTTGACTTACGACTCCACCAAGTCCTTCTTTACATGCATTTGTGCATACAATGAAGTCTTCATTTGGATATGTAATCCTTAAAATGGGAGCACTAGTTAATATTTGCTTCAAGTGTTGGAAATTGTTTTCACAATCCAATGTCCACTGAAACTTCACACCTTTCTTTTGCAAGGAAGTGATTGGGTGTGTAATCTTTGAAAATCCTTCAATAAATCTCCTATAGTACCCATGCAAGGCCCATTAATGGTATGACCTCTGTCACATTCTTTGGCGCTGACCATCCTCTAATGGCTTTTATCTTCTCAGGATCCAATGCTATCAGTTCCTCTGAAATGATATGTCCCAAATAATGAATTTTCTTCTGATAAAATGAGCACTTCCTCAATTTGGCATACAAATGATGCTCCCTTAATACTTGTAATACCATCTTCAAGTGTTGTTCATGCTCTTTCTTCGATTTTTAATATATAATAATGTCATCTAAAAATACAATGACAAACTTATCTAAGTATTCTTTGAAAATACCATTCATTAAACACATGAAGATAGTTAGTGCATTTGATAACTCAAATGGCACCACTGTGAACTCATAATGACCATACCTTGTTCTAAAAGCAGTCTTGTTGATGTCTTATTATTTAATTCTTACTTTATGATATCTTGACCTAAGATCAATCTTGGAGAATATTTTTCCATCTTTCAGCTGATCAAAGAGGTCATTGATCTTTGGCAAAGGATACTTATTCTTCACAGTTACATTGTTCAATTGCCTAAAGTCAATGCAAATTCTCAATGTCCCATCCTTATTCTTCACAAATAAAACCGGGGCACCCCAAGGTGACACACTTGGGAGTATATACCCCTTCTTCAGGAGCTCTTCAAGTTGCATTTGCAACTCCTTCAATTCTGGTGTACTCATCTTATAGGGAGTCTTGGATACTGGAGATGCTTCATGCATAAAATTTATGGAGAAATCGATGTCTCTTTTAGGCGGTAATCTTTGTATTTCCTTAAACACATCTTCAAACTCTTTTAGGACTGCATAATCTTCAATATTTGACACCCTATCTTTAGGTGTTTCTTCCATATGAGCTGCAAATATTTGACATCCTTTTCTGTAACATTTCTTCAGCCACAATGCTGAAATTTCTCTGATGGTTATTTCCCTGGGAATTCCTTGCACTATCCTTAGGTTCCCTTCCCCATCCAAGCAAGTAAAATCCTTTTTATGACAGTCTAGATTAGCATGATGTTGGTCCAACCAATCCATCCCAATTAGACAGTCATATGAACCTAAAGGAAATATGTTCAGATATTCCCCTGTGTTCAGTAAATTCATGTCCATAGGACATGACTTAACCATCTCATTAAATTTTCTTTTGGCCCCGGTAGCCAACTACACCAACCAAGATTTTCCATGCTTGCTTCTTGGAAAATGCAAACTTTCCACCATTTTAGGATCTATATAACTATGACTAGCTCTTGAATAAATTAAAATAGCAATGGTTTGGTTGTTGATCATACCTTCCACTTCAATCATATGTGATTGATACTCTGCTTGCTTGTTGTCCAGGGTTGCATCGATTCTTGGTACATTTTTTCCCATGTCTTCCACTATTTCAACTTGTTGTACATTGTGAACAATCCTCACTTTTTCACCTATGTGAGGACAATCTCTATACATATGATCTCCTTTACAACCCCAACATTGAATAGGTGGTTGCCTTGGCCTTTGCCTCCGTGTCTCAATCATTCTTGGTTCTCTAGAAGTTGGTTGTCCCTGAGGACTATTTCTGAAGAATGGTGTCTTAGTCCCCTTCTTCCTCTGATCCATCTTGAATTTCTTCTTGTCTTCCCAAGATTTTTGGAAAGTTGGCCTTGCTTTTTGTTGATCATATAGACATTTAGCTCGCCTTATGGTCTCCTCCAATGTTTTGGGATCATCATATTGTATTTTTTCACTGATGAAATATGGAAATCCACTCAAATACCTCTGAATCTTAATCGTCTCATCCTTGATGAAAGAAACATACTTCAACAGTTCTAAAAACCTTCTTTCATATTCATCTATGGTCATACTCCCAAGTTTGAGTTCGAAGAACTCTTTCATTTTCTTGTCATAGTATCTCTTGTCGAAATACTTCTTGAATTCCTTCCAAGTAACATTTTTCTCTTTAATGTGATGCACCTGCACAAGTTGATCCCACCACATGGATGCCTTTCCCTTGAGTTGATAGATGACAATTCTTCATTTTGCATGAGAAGAATAATTATGCAATTGAAAATACTTTCTCATGCCTAACAACCATGTCTCTACATCTTCATCCTTCTTATGCTCACCATCAAATGTAGGAGGTTTGATTTTGTTCATTTCTCCTCGTAGCTCATCCACCCCAGACCTCTTATGCTTCTTGATAAGGTATGGAATTGAGCTATTGTTTTCTCTCCTATTGGAATGCCTTGGGGAGTGAGGGTGATGTCTGCTAACACTACTTGTTCATCTTTTCTCATCAGGAGACCTGTGAATTCCTGATTTTCTTGAGCCACTCTCCTTATCCAATTTATTTTCTGTTCTATTCAAGTTATGCATTAACTTCACGTTGAAGTCATCTTGTTTCTCCTTGGATTTCATAAGCCTTTCATTATCAGTTTTATGGATTTGGACATCCTTCTGCAAATTTTTAATGGTCTCTACCATATTCATGTTTTCATCTTTTCCTTCTCCATGTCCATTGGAGTTTGTTCCTTCAATACCCATATAGGAACAAACTCCAATGGACATCCACCCCTCTTATCTCATCTTCCTGGATGTAAGCCCCCTGTGCATCTTCAATTCCTCTGCACTCTATGTTGATCCTGATCTGATCTAATTGTTGTTAACTCTGCAAAATGTGCAACCAACAAAACTTTGTTAGGCTAACTGTTTCAACAATTTCATGAAAATATGAACCATTATGGTTCAATAATGCATCATAATTCTTTCTTCTGATTTCCTAAAAATTGAATGCCCGGATCAATTTTCTGGGTGACTAATTATATTCTGTTGTCCAAGACCTTTCCAATGGCTACTTCCATGCTCAATTCTGAGTCTTTAGAAGAAAGTTATGGCCCTTTAAAGTTAGTTCGGTCTTAAAATTTACCCTCCATTGTTTATCATATAACTTCCTCATAAAAGCTTTGTTTCATGAATGGTTTACACCATTAGAAAGCTCTCTCCGGGATCTTTCATTTAATATGAAGAGACATAGTGTGCCTTGGTACACTTTGTTCTCGAGGTTTTTCAGTAGCTATAAATACATTGTTTAGGGCCTCCAAAATGCGCTACAAAAAGATGACCTTCAAAAAGAATAAAATGTCGCAGAAATTCACTGGTTTTTTGTTGTTGTAGACCATCCAAATGACTTTGCGCGCACAAATTTGAACACATACACCCATATTTAGCATGCACAACAACACCATAAGGTAGCACATTCTATGTACACCTATAACCAATGTGGATCACTTCTTTGTCGCGCCAATAACGGGTGCACACTACTTTTGTGCCGCGCACCAATATCTACCATGCACAATTTTGGTTCATGCACTAATACCTATTGTGTGAAATTCTTGTGTCACATGCTAATATTTCGCACGCATTTCACTCCATGCGCTACTCCATGCCAAAGTTTAGTATGCTCCCACTGCGCACCAGTACTTCGCGCGCACCATTAATTAAACTGTTGCGCGATAGGAATATACCTACATTGCACGCGCACCAACACAATTCCTCTGCGCTCTTCCAATACTACACACACCATGCTCACCAATATTATGCGTGTGCACACCCAATCTGCACCGCGCAACACCTATTTTAAGTGCTCACACCTGCACACCAATATTTTCCACGCATTACCACTCTCCACCGTGCAACACCAAATTTAAGTGCGCACACCCACACACCAATATTTTCCACGCATTACCACTGTGCACCGCGCAATGCCAAATTTAAGTGCACACACCCGTGCACTAATATTTTCTGTGCATTACCACTCTGCACTGCACAACGCCAAATTTAAGTGTGCACACCCGCGCACCAATATTTTCCGCGCATTACCATTCTGCACCATGCAACGCCAAATTTTAGCGCGCACAACCACACACCCTTATTTTACACACATCACAAGATTTTCACTCTGCATCATTCATTTTTAGTGTGCACACCTGCACACATTCATTTTTATGCACATTAATTCCTCGTGAATTCTGCCACAGAAATTGGGGCTTTTGTCTAACTTTTTCCCAATTTTCACCGTACACATTTTGAAACTATGAAAATTTTTCAATTTCACCTCGATAACACCAATTCAACCTCTGCAACAACAAATAGTTGTTGGTTGACATTCCTGGAACAAATTTTTCCCAAACTTAATCCACAAATTGAGAATTTTAATCAACTAATCTCGCTCCATCTGTCATGGCTTCCCTGTAACTTCAAATTCGACCAATTCCAGGTCTGAATTTTCTAGGACAGATATTAAATTAAGAATATATCACCACTTGGCCAAATTTCTCAATTTTCCCATGAATTTAACAATAGAAATTGGGGATTTTTCCCAATTCC
>SNQJ01S0029225.1:189781-206149 GCA_010110895.2 Picea sitchensis
CCCTAACTAGTGCAGTTAAATCCCCCATACTATTTTATCGTGTTTGGTCTACATGCAACGATGTATTATATTAATGATAGGACACATACAAAAATAGGCTCACTGGCCTCTAGCATCTAGGCTCTCCGACCTAATTCAACACATAAGCCTCCTAACTTATAATAACTGGCTCACCAGCCTATTAAACACAAAAAAGACACAAAAGGCTCTCTGCCTCAAAATCACACACACTTAAGTTTGTTGCATGCGTATCCTGGAATGTGCACACTTCATCATTTTAGTGTGCAATACATGTGCGCACTATACCATGGAAGGTGCATGCAAAATGATATCAATAGCTCACCAAATTAAGTACATTTGCATTTACATTTACAGTTGGGGTTTGGCCTAGGGGTATTGCAATGACAATCGTCCCATGTCTCATTGTGATATAGGGTCTGTGTTGCATGAGTAATGGAGGCATAAATGATGGTAGGTGGAAGCTACAATTTGGTTGCCAGTGTTGACTTGGATGTTTGAAGTCTCTAGATGTTCCTGCAAGTCACGGTCTTGGAGTTCCATGTATGAGATGTAGCATGACATTGTGAATCCACCTACTACTTATTTTGTTTCCTTCAGTCCTAGGCAATTTCTCATGTCCGACTCAAGAACACTTAGGTGTCGCTCATTTGTGTATTTAAAGTTCATTAATGTTGCGTTGTGGGTGTCATTGATGTCTAAGGTTAAGGGTTTGCTAAGCTATGGGGATTATTATTGATACCCAAAGGTTATAGTGTCGACTCATTCCAAAATGGTGAAAGGAGATCTGTGTCTGAGACAAAGTATGGCATTATGAATCTATCTACTACTTATTTCATTTCCTTCAACCCTAAGTAATTGTTTTTGTCTACCTCAAGAACTCTTAAGTGTTGCTCATTTGTGTATTTAGAGTTCATTGCTCTTGTGTAATGGGTGTGATTGATGTTTGAGGTTTGGGATTTATTGAGCTATGGGAATTCTTGTTGATCATACCCAAAGGTTTTATCTTTTTTGCCTTCCAAAATCGTGACAACCCACATGTGAGTACTTAGGATTTTGGGGGGAAGGTTGGAAATCTAACCTATTTCATTTCTTCCTTGAGCTTGTGACAAGCATGAAAACGAGTGAGTTGGGTGGTTTTTAGGTCGACTATTTGCATGATGCCAGGTTCTTGAGAATTATTGTGGTTTTTATGGTGGACAACTTTGTTGTTGGTGTGTGATTTTGAACTAGGGGTCAAATATTCAAACCTAGGTTCTTGAGAATTTTTGCGGTTTCTATTGTGGAGGGATTTTTCATTGTTGCTTTGATTTTCAAACCTAAATGTCATCATATGTATTCACATAAATTGGGTTTCAACTCACTGAATGGATTAATACCAAACCAATTAGCTAATTTAAAGTAATTGGAATATTTAGTTCTTCAAGTGAATCAATTTGGTGGAAGCATTCTAGACTTCTTCTCCAACTTTGGACAATTATTGGAGCTTATTCTGGGAGGAAATTTTTTTGAAGGTCAAATCCCATCATCGCTTGGAAAATTAAAAAATCTAGTAGTTTATATGAATCTCAGAAACAACAAACTGAAGGGAGAAATTCCAATTGTGCTAGGGAACCTGAATATGCTTGAGAGCTCTATTCATTTTGTATGTTATGCTTTCTCCATGTAGGTTTGTATTTATGAGTATGAGTAGAATCTCCATATTTTGTTGGTTAAATATTTTTGATTGGAGGATAATTGAATCTTAATTCATCTGTAGACAATTGGTAGTGAATCGACTAATCATGACAGAATTGGAGCACAAAGAAGTTCTAGTGAGGGAGATTCAGTTCCAAGAACTAATTAGGGTCTAAATGGTATGCAGTTTTTTTTGTTCCATTTCCAAAGCAATAAATTTTGAGAGTTTTTTTCTCTATTAAACTCAAGGAGGATTCTAAGTTCCCATTCCATTAATCTACTTGGATATATTCTAAACTCAAACCTTACTGTTTTAAGTATGTTTTAGTTATGTAGAAGTGAGGATTCATGGGATATTTGTCATCCTTCTAGTATTCTCATTGCCTTCTATTTAAAATTAGTATCCTACCGCATAATTCATAGTCGCATGTTCAATGCTACTTTTTATGAATACTAAGCACCAAAAACAATAGATGCTAGAGGTTCTTAGGGAGGGAATTCTCCTTAATTTTTTCAATTTCAATTGTATTTGCACAAAAAATGTGGCTTAACTAAAGGTTAACTAATTTGGATGGTTATGTGGTACTCTAGTCATAAGACATATAGGTGTCATCCTATTCAAACAAAGAATTAATAGCTTCAAGTGAAAGATCCTTTTCTTTTTGTCAAGTATGTAAGTATAGTAGCATGTTCTACCCTGCATGTGTCATGAAAATAGTATATGATTAGGGTTATGTCAAAAAAACCATTTATAATTGGTAAACAGGCCTGGACCTTGTTAGGGTCATATTAAACCTAGATTTGTTGAAATCTTATGAAGGAGAAAATATTCATTACATGAGAATTAACCACCATTAAATAAACAATACTGTGTTATTTTAGGTTTGTGATTGTTCAACATATTTATTATTTCCCTCTCTGCTTGAAGTTATGTTCTTTAGATTTAAATTTGCAATTGTACCCATTTTCATCCACCCAATCAGCTCCAAACCCTTTCTTGTAGGGCATATGAAGGAGGCATATGAGATCTTTGTTAAACTCATTTACAAAGAGGCTTATGAGTTCCCATTCCATATTGGATATAGTCTAAAGTCAATGCTTAATGTTTAAATTTTTTCTAGTTATATAGGAGTGAAGATTCATGGGATGTCTCTCATTATGTTATATACATTATTTTTCATTGAAAGGGCCAAGTRGAGATCATCCTTTTAGTATTTTCACTGTATTTTATTTTAAATTAACAACCTATCACATAATTGATACTGTCTCAGGTTCAACAAAGAATCRATAACTTCAACTAAAATTTCCTTTTCATTTTGTCAACTATGCAAGTAGACTAGAATGTTCTACCATGCATGTGTCATTGAAACAATACTTGATTAGGGTTATGCCAAAAAGGTAATTTATAAATAGTAAAAGGGCTCAGATCTTATCAGGCTCATATGAATCCTAGAGGTTATTTGCTAAAATCATGTGAAGGAGAAGATATTCATTACATGAGAATTAACCACCATCAAATAAACAATACTATATTATTTTAGGTCAATGATTGTTCAAAAAATTTATTATTTGCCTCTCTACTCGACTTCTTCATATTAAAATTAGTAATGGTACCCATTTTCATCCACCTAATAGGTTCCCATGTCTTTCTTATAGGACATATGAAGGAAAAATTGCATTTTTTTTGCTTCCATTTGCATTCTATTTTTTATTTTTCTAATTTTCCCATTCCATGCTTGTAGGAAGTAACTCAAAAAAGGGCCAAGGTCAAAGTGGAAGCTTTCATGATAAGTGTTAGAACGTTAATGACACTTTCCTTAGTTCTTCTTTGTACTATGGAGGCTTGATCTATGTTGTGATCCTTCACCTACAAAATTATAAAATCTACTTGGGGTGGGTACTAGTTTGATACACTTGTTTTAAAAGACAACTA
Source organism: Picea sitchensis (assembly GCA_010110895.2). NCBI lineage: Eukaryota > Viridiplantae > Streptophyta > Pinopsida > Pinales > Pinaceae > Picea > Picea sitchensis. The sequence goes on from SNQJ01S0029225.1 coordinate 193,410, forward strand.
AGTTATAATGTAGTGATTTGTGTTAAAAAAAAGTAGCTCTAGTGCATTTATTTGTGTCTTATTGACATCACCTTCAAAAAAATTTATGTTTGTAAAATTTTAAAGAATAGATGAAAAACGATAATACAGAGGATGACACAAACTCATCCAATATGGGTGCTTCAAGAGGAATTTGGTTGCAAGGTATTACTTGACATTTAGGTTAAATGGTGACATTTTTTGGAACATAGCTCATATGGATTCTCTTCTAACTCTAGTATTAACTGCCACACAGTCCTTGCCAATAATTATAAACTACCAAGGTTACCTACCATTTTGACATATTATTAGTATGGCTATATAAAGATGGGATTAAAGTATTGGCAAGTGTCAGTGGTTTAGTATTCAGTCGTCACACCAAATTCTTAAAATTTATATTTGACAGTTCTAGCAATTTCAAACAAATAAAAGCAGTCTTTATATCAAATTCATTAAATAAACATTTGAGAGAGCTAGCAATTGCACAATGTGTTTTAGAGGAGTCCAATATGAGTATGAGTAAAACTTAATCCCTCATAGAAAATAAGCCACAAATTGAACAACCTATGAATGAGAGTGGTTACTAGTCATTATAACTATTTTAACTTAATTTTTTTTTGGTGATGTTAAGATTAGCTCAAATCCTTGAGAAGAAATTGGTTTATTATTGACATATAGAACACACCATGACCCTATAGCATGCTTTTCCATGGTAAGTAAAAGGTGAGATAAAAACACTACTGATATCATATGTGATGTATATTTTGAGCATTCTTATACATGCTAACATGGACAAATCACAACTCCAAATCTATTGTAGAGTTAATTGAATTTAATTTTAACATACTATTATATTACATTGTGTTTTTATCTATGCACTAACAAGGACAAAATTATGATGCATGATATTTACAATTCAAAAATGAAAACAACTTAAAAAAAAATAAAAAATCATGGTCTTGAAATCTCATATAATTAAATTACACAAAAAAAATGAAGATTTATCATTTATAATCTTTATATGAAATTGTTTAAAAAATTAGTCATTCATGCCTCTAGAAATCAAGCATAAATGTGAACACTCAMAAATGAATATACATAAAATTAAAAAAATAATATATATACAAGGAAAATCAAGATTTAATACAAGATTTATAAATAAAAACCAAAAGGTACAAGAAGGTATGAAAAMAAATTGTTCRTTATCTTAAAATCCCTCATCGTAAAGRGTTGTCAAATGTAAAGGTGGTTAATTTCCGAGTAGAAAAATACATATCTAAAGCTTGACTACACGATGCCATATTGTTGGCACATGGGCAGACCCAGGGTTCAATGCTACAACAATGCACCAACAAAGMCCTAACTGCCAACCCTTTCGGCAACACCTGCGAAGTAGATGAAGTCTCACCAGAGGTAGAGGTAGGGGTGGTTGCAGGAATCAAGTGTMTGCAAGCTTAGCTGGGACACAAATCTGTGATTATAATACTTAATAAAGCACTTAGCACCGTCAGTTCCTCAATATGCAATCAATATCCACTTCGCTGATAAAACAGAGCTTCRCAACATTCACATGATTCTAATGTATTTAAGCACTTAGCATAGGTAAATAGATCAGATCGAGTAGATCAAGCACTAAGCATAGCCATATAGATCAGATCTAACATTCTCTCATATAATAAGAACAAAGCATAAGTAGATCTATCTAAATACATCAAAGCACTTATCAAATAACATGTGAACACATCAAGACAAGGCACAAAGCAAAATAACACAATGTTTATGTGGTTCACCCCCACCCCGGGGATACGTCCACCAACTCTTCGTCTTTATTGTCTTTAGTCAATCGATTACAAACACAGAGCCTCAAAACCCTTACTCCACACAAAACAAAAGATCTGCGCAGCTCGCTAGATCCTTCTTCCTTGCGTTACAACACTAAGCCTTCCACAATCTGCTACAAGGACCTGCACTTAGCTCTGCAAGTCTCTTATAGTCATGCACAAAGCACTTACAGACTCTAGTTGCACTTAGCATACATTTACATCACATAGATGCACCACTACTTCTATCTAGCCTAAGAATATATATATATATATATATATATATACAAAATAGGCCTAAACATAGGTAAACCCATGGGCCGATGTCCCATTCTCATTACATATTCTTGCATCCCAAAAAGGACCCAAAAAGGGGACGATATCCTGTGATCTCCGCTTCGTCTTGTGCTCCTCCTTCGACAGGCTGTCAAAGTCCCAAAAAATGTCAACATGATCAAGAATCTCCCAAAACTTGGTCAAGGGACAACATGCCCCCAACACTCACCTGTGACTCGTCCAGAGTCACTCTGGTCTGATCATTTCTTCTTTGAACGCCTCGAGTTTGGCTCGAGATGCTTCGACCTGCTACTTTGCTACGGATTATTGCTCGATGAACTCCTGGATCACTGCATCATTCACTGGCCCTTCTAGGCGTTGTTCTGCTATAATGACAACCTGTTCTAGCTCTGCTCCTCGAATTTCAACCTCCATGAACAATTGGCATGCCTTATCTTGCACAGGTTGGAGTCGTTGAGTTATCTCCATAAATTTTCTCTGGATCGTATGGACTTGTTGCTGGGCGATGCGTTTCTCTTGAGATCTCTTCATTCTGTCTACAACTGACAGGGCCTTTAGCTACGCCTGTAGTGTGTCTGTGTGCTTCTTCGTTTCATGGAGTTGTGACTCCAGTGCCTGCAATTTCGGGTTCTCAGTGAGCTTCTCATACGTTTGGGTGCTGCGATTACTCAGCTGCTTTCACTCCAGGGCAAGAGCTTTTATTCTGTCAATTGTACTGCAGGCAGTTGCTTCCCTTAGGTCTCTTACATCTTGTGGGGTCTCGGGCACTATGCGTAGCTCCAAATGTACTATGTGTTGTTGTAGTTTTTGAATCACTTCTTCAAGTTGTGCCACCTGCTGTGGGACTCTCTCTTTGGCCTTTACTTCTACAACTCTCACAGAGCGAAGTGCTTTGTTGACCCTTTCCTTTACTTCGAGTTTCTCTCTGAGCAACTGTTCCTTGCTTTGCTGCAGTTGTGCTCTTTCTTCATCCCACTTCGCTTGGAGAGAAATATTTTCCCATTCTGCAGCACTACATTTCTCTAGAAGGTATTCTTGTACTTGTGCTAAAGCATGGGTGGCTTGAGTTGTTTCCTCATGTGTTTGTCAAAGGCGAGAATTGCATGTAACAACAATTCAGTGGAGTTGATCTGACTCATCTCCCAGTTCTTCTATTTCTAATGGCAGAGGCACAGTGGAAACTGTGTGGCTGGAATGTAGTGCCTGTTGCACCCCTTGAAGTACAACCTTAATTCGATTGTATATCTCCTCCTGCTGAGCCTCTTGCTTCTCTCCTATATCCAACGAAGCATTGTTTAGGGCTAATACGATGAAATCAAAGTCATTTGAGGTGAGGGTAGTCTGCATTTTGGTCATAGAGGCTTTCGATTTCTTCCGCGAAGAGGGCTTCAGGGGGGAAACCTTCCTTTTCTTCAAGGGATCCTCCTCGTCTCTAGGCGTTGTAACCCCACCTTTCTTCTGTTCAACTTTTGCGCCATATATCTCTCTTCCATCTCCTCCTTACTTAGGTGAGATGGATGCAGTCTTCGCTGAGGTACTACTTATGTCTTTGGCTTCTTCATTTTTCTTTGTCTTGTTGGCTCTAGGTGTATCATGCGCTCCTTATGGACTGTCAATGTCGGACATCTCCGCAGGATCTACTGGAATGAGGAGGTCCGCCGACCAGTCTTTAGTAATCTCTTGTAAGTCCTCCTCTATCAGCTTGTAGTAAGACTGGAGTTGTTTCTTATGCTCGTCAGCGCGCACTGTAATATAAATGAAATGGCGGTCCGCGCTGAATTTCATTAAAGGCCAAAACCTATGGAGAGTATTTGGAATGATGCGAGGCTCAGACTGGATGGATGTCTTCAACTGGTTGTAATAGGTATGGAACATGGAATTTGACTGCCATTGCTTGTTCATGTCACTGGAATACCACAATGTACTGAACTTCTCGGCTAGAGGTTCAAAGGGATCGATATTTGGGAAGGTCACACCTTCCAACATCTCCCATGTGATGAAAGTGATCAGTATTAGAAGCCAGCTGAAGTGGAACTCGTATCCTTGATCTTGCGCTTCCCTGCAGTCCAATTCCAACTGGTTCACCAGGTACTTCGCCCAATTCATTTGTAGGCCCTCCGCACACTTCCCTGCGAGGTCGACTACAAAACCAGTCACTTAGGTGGGTCGGTTCTTGCAGACTAACATTCCTGTGATCAATTGACAGGCTAGGTGCACTACGCCGCTCTGGATAGAGGCTACCTTGTACCCTCGTGTTCCCTTCTCGACATTGCCGTAAGTGTCCTTGATCATCTGTGCGAGAGCGTGGTCCATGGATTTTCCAGAGTAGAAATCTTGTGGGTTGGGTCCTTGCATACTAAGCCCGGTGATCCGATTTATCAACGTCGGATCCACTGTTATGTGACAGTTTAACCATAGATAACCTCCATGGTAACAATATAGCAACAATTTGACACATTCATTAACCTCCCGGTGTCGTCCGAAGTGCGGAATATTCATAACGTTCAGCAGGGTGGACTGTGCGAGGTTATGGGTATATGATTGAGGGACGATCTTCAAATTCTTCCCCTTTATTCTGGTCAGGTACTTATGCGGGGCGAGCATGTTGTAGACCTTCCTGTCGCAGAGGTTGAAGTCTCTAAACTTCAACGCTCCAATATTTTCTTGGTCTACGTGAACTACGTGTATCCCTTTCGGGAGGTACACAGTGACCAAAGCATACTCAAATTCTTTGGGCACACTATATCGATTGATTGCGCTGCTCAGAGGTGGTATATAGGTGGGTAAAATGCTCAGAATCAACTTAGCATTCGTAAGATCGTCTCTGTGCTTGGTTCACTTTTCATTGGCTGGCCGAGATGGTCCAGATCGAGCAGTTGATGGAGAGGCTAGTAGTCCTCTCGTGGATGATGCTTGTACACCTGTGGATAATCCTCTCTCTGACATGACTCTTTCAGTCATCAGGTCGATCAAAACTTCTTCAGTATATTTCTCTGTGATGCTCAATTCTTCCGACATACGCACTCAGGGTGAACAATCGTGGGTTCGGGGAACAACTTAGACACAATACTAAGATAGAGATAAAGAGTGCGGTGATCACTGTATAAACTCTACTTAGTCTGTGGGCTCAAATTCTCAATTGGAAAAAGTGTTCTCGGTGCATGGCGCGGCGGGATAAATAGGGAACTTGACAACGGTTTGCTTGCAATGGGTATGAGCCTCCATTAACTCTTGTTTTGTCTATTATGGCGTGGTCCAACGGTCTAATGACGAACCATAACTGCCTTTCTGTCTGTTCGGATCATTGATCGAACGGTTATAATTTCCCCAACAACTATATTGCTTCGTCATGGCGAAGTGCCATGTGTTGTTGTTCTGATATCCTCACGAAGCTCCCATTTTGCAATTTTTCCGTTTGCGAAGTTCCCTCTTGAACCTTCTGCAACTTTTCAATCTTATCTCTCTTCTTACTTATCTTTCTAGCCTTCTTTCCAGTGATCTTTGTCTCGGTATTTCTTTTTCCATTCTGATTCTTATCTTCTTTGGTCATAGTCACTTTGCACTATTGAGATTCTTCCCTAGGGTTCCTGGATAATACTCCGTCTTTGTCTGGGATAAGTACTTCAGTCTTCTGTGGATCCTCTAGTGTTCTCTCAGCTTCGACATCTGGGTTTCTAGTGTTAAATATGCTCTCATGTTCTTCAATCAAGTGTGCGATCCTTCTGGTCATGAAATCTTTTAACTCTTATTTCTTCTGCTTCAAAACTTTTTCTTCTTCCTTTCGTCTAGATTTCTCTCTATCAATCCAAGTTTTTCCTAGTAACATGATAAATGGGGCATTATCTTCAACAAATTTAATAATCTCAAAATCTTCTTCTGTCGAGGTTCCATTAGCGTTCATAGGTATGCGAGTGAGCTTCCCACATAGGTTTATCAACTTTCCTTTGAATAGTCCTATTCCTCCAAATGAAGGGATCATAGTAGGCTTCCCTATGGTTTTCCAAGTTCTTTCTGTCATGATATTCACCTGTGTTTCTTCATCCAAAATACAGTCAATGTCGAAGTCTTCTATTCTTCTTCAATGCATTCTTTTTCGTTGAAGATCTCTGATAGTCTGACATGTCCATGGTCATTCAGGGTTTCATTTATTTGCAGCAATACTTTCTCTGATTCTTCTTGGGATTCTGCCATTTTTGGATCTGCCTTAGGGTTTTCTTTATCCAAGTTCATTTCTTCAAGCTTAGCAATCATTCTAGGGCAATCCAACACTTCATGGTCCATAGTTTTACAACAAAGACAACCAGGTCTTTTCCCAAGGCATTCCTTAGCAAGATGTCTCGGTCTTCTGCAACTATAACAGAGGGTTAATCCTCTCTTTCTGTCAAATGATCCTTAGCTTCTCCTCTACTGCACACTAGGATCATGGTAGCTAACCTGCAAAAAATTCTTTCTAGGATCCTGCATCCATTTTTTAGTCCAAACATTTTTTCTATGCATAGGTATAACATATCTTTCACTATTCTTATAAGATCTACTCATATCAAGCCTTCTTTCATCTATTAGTGCCCTAGTTTTTAAGCTAGGACATAACCTATCAAACATACCTAGATCCATACTTTAGAAACAAAAAATTCCACTTATCTTACTTCTACAGAGCACAAAGCTTCTAGATCTAAAAATTTTAACTATTCTTACCTTTTATCAGAGCATAGAGCTTGCAGATCTTACCTCTTTTAATTAGAAATCCTTACTTTTTCCTTTCTTAGAGTACAAAGCTTTCATATCTTGCTTCTTTCCTTCAGATACGACCTCCTTTCTTCAGATCAACTTCTTTCTTCAGATCAAGCTTCTTTATTTAGCACAGAACTTTATTAATCGAGTAGGATACTGTGCACTAGGGCACAGATCTATGCATAGAGCTTTCACAATCTCAGGTCGAATCTTTGCACAAAGCTTCTTCTTTCTCAATTCCCAACAATCATAGTTTCAGTCCCAACAATGGAACCATTTGTTGGCACAGGGGCAGACCCAGGGTTCAACGTTACAACAACGCACCAACAAAGCCCTAACTATCGACCCTTTCAGCAACACCTGCGAAGCAGATGAAGTCTCACCTAAGGTAGAGGCAGGGGTGGTTGCAAGACTCAAGTGTTTGCAACCTTAGCTAGGACACAGATATGTGATTATAATACTTAATAAAGCACTTAGCACTGTTAGTTGTTCAATATGAAATCAATATCCACTTCGCTAATAAAACAGAGCTTTTCAACATTCACACTAATCTAATGTATTTAAGCACTTAGCATAGGTAAATAGATCCAATCGAGTAGATCAAGCACTAATCATAGCCATATAGATCATATCTAACATTCTCTCATATAATAACACAAAACATAAGTAGATCTATCTAAATACATCAAAGCATTTATCAAATAACATGTGAACACATCAAGACAAGGCACAAAGCAACATAACACAGTGTTTACGTGGTTCACCCCCACCCTGGGTCTATGTCCACCAACTCTTCTTCTTTATTGCCTTCAATCAATCGGTTACAAGCACAGAGCCTCAAAACCCTTACTCCACATAGGACATAAGATCTATGCAGCTTGCTAGATCCTTCTTCCTTGTGTTACAACACTAAGCCTTCTATAATATGCTACAAGGACCTGCACTTAGCTCTGCAAGTCTCTTACAATCATGCACAAAGCACTTACAGACTCTACTTGCACTTAGCATACATTTACATAACATAGATGCACCACTACTTCTCTCTAGCCTAAGCATATATTTATATATACAAAATAGGCCTAAACATGGGTAAACCCATGGGCCGATGTCCCATTCTCGTTAAATATTCTTGCATCCCAAAAAGGACCCAAAAAGGGGCCGAGATACTATGATCTCCGCTTCGTCTTGCGCTCCTCCTTCGACAGACTGTCGAAGTCCCAAAATAGGTCAACATGATCAAGAATCTCCCAAAACTTGGTCAAGGGCCAACTCATACAATGAATGAATAAATAAAGGGGGATTTCTCCTCCTAAATTATGACCCTTTATCCACAATTGATACATCCTTCTCAAGTTCTCAGGTTCATGTGGGATTTCCCCTTGAATCAGAGGGTTGTAGGCTAGTTTTAGGTTTTTCAATGAAGAGAGATATCCAAGGAAGGAAGGAACAATTCCATTCAATATATTAGATTGAAAGAACAATACCTCAAGCTTTGACAATCATCCAAATCTAGTAGGGGTACCATTAAATAAATCATTGGATAAGAGGTCCAATTACACCAACTCCTCAAGTTTATATATCTGATGTAAGGTTAATATGGGTGATATAGCTCTCTAAAAAAACATTCATACCATAAAATTAGGGTGAATGGGAACTAGAATCTCGATTCAGATGAAATTTAGAGTATGAGATATCTCCAATAAATCCCCATTCCTGGAAATCATGGTGAATGGGAGGTTGCAATGCAAATTTCATTGGGCGAAAACCATTTTCAATGCTCTTCTCATAAATACAAGTGGCCTAATGGTTTTATACATAATTAATTTTTCATAAATTTGGGCCAACCATAGTAAAGATAATTTTATTTTCATAAATTTGGGGTTAACCATAGTAAAGCACTACTATACAAATAATTAACTTTTCCAAAATTTTGAACCCCCTAATTTATCCCATGGGTGAATTTTTGCCCCTAAAATTTTCCCTTGTCTCATCCTTAAGAAAATAAATCCTTTTATAGGCCACACCAAAAAGGGAGGATAAATTTATAGTAATAAAATCATATATCTTCCACATAACTATGATATTTGACAATCTAGGGTGTGCAGGATCAATATGAAATTTCTTATTGAAGAGTGTCAATTTATCACACTCAAGGCATATTTTTCCATCTACACATATTTTGCTAGAAAAATCATCTTCGAGATTCATTCTACATAATATCATCAAAATAAATTCACAATTTGTAGGATAAGGAGGTCCACCTTGTCGGTGCCTTCTACAAAAATCTATGAATGTGTCCTAATAGAACTATAATGGAAAATGGTAATGGAAACAACAAGTGTTGCAAACAATGTTGGGATTGATATACTATAGTTTCAATTTATCAAACATGTTAATCTCCATGTTGACAACACTTCAATTTTTCTCTTGAATTCCTCTAATAGTTCAACTTGTCTCATCTCCATACTAATTCTTACAATGCTTATCATACACACTTCTAAATAAGAGTTGTCATAGAAAGCGATTTCGATTTGCAAGCATACCATGATACTGGGTTTCCCAAAATTCTACCTTCTTCTCTCTAACCCCTTCTAGAAGTCAGTCTTAGTAGGGCTTCCCAAAAATAAGATCTCAAGAAGAAAATTCATTTTTTTCATCTATACAAAACCTAAATTTAGTATTCCTTTGGATTGTTCTTCTTGAAACATGGAGTGATATTGATAATATTGTCACCATTTGACTTCTTGAATTTCTTGATGTGAAAATAATGGTTGTAATTTCCCTATGAGCAACTTGAATATCATGTTTTCTTGATTTCCCAAACAAAGAGAATGATTTCAATATAGTTTTAGATACACTCGCATCTTCCTTTAAGTGTCTAGCATCTAAAAAATCCAACAACATTGTTGTCTCTCTTAATTTCACATGTTTTTCCAACTCAGGTAAGATTTAGTCTTGTGTAATAATTGTTTTTTCTCAAAAAAATTCTTATTCATGTTACCAACATGATTTATTACTATCCAATTAGGAACTGAGTCCCCAAATTCTTCATTTTTGTTTTAATCTAAATTCTCTAAAAAGTTTCTAGCCCATTTGGATCCACTACAAATTCTAATTATTCTTGAAAGTTGAGAGGGGAAAGGATCGTAACTGGTTAGATTTCATCTATTCATAATGCAACCAATTTTAGACATGCATACATTAAAACATGTGTTAAATTATAATAATAAAAAACTATGTAAATTATAAACTAGAATATAGATCAAGACTATGAGTATAATATTCATTTGGAAAACATTGTTAAAAGTCATCTATATTTTCCTCAATTATATGCCTTGAAGTGTAATATACCCAACTCCCACGTTGAGTCCCCTTATGACCAAAATGTCATACGATAGATTTGATACTGCATTTAAACGTACCCAACTCTCTTGCTGGGCCACATTACTACAAATTTGAATCAACATAATTATGATACCAATCTTCAATACATGCATGCATCATGTCATACAAACTCATGCAACTAACAACAATTTTAAATTTGTTAAAGAAACTATTAAAACTTATGTAGAAACATTCAATCACATAAAATATAGAGTAAACACATCAGTTACACGCAACATTAAAACAATAATTTAACAATTATGACTATAACACTTATCTCATAACACTATAAGGAAAACATGTTCTAGTAGAGGTTTTTACAGAGGCTTTTGGAGTTAGAAGATTTGGAAAAAAATTCAAAAACACCTCTGCTACAAACTTCAATATTTGTAGTGGAGGTTTTAGCAGAGGTTTCAGCGGATCTTCCCTATAACTAAAACAATTTGGGTGGGTAGAGGTTTTAGCGGAGGTTTTTTATTTTTTTTTTCTCTGGTGCTTGTATTGGTAAAACACACTGGTGTTGTATTAAGTAACTGACATTGGTACATACAAAAAAAAAAAAATCATCGGTGCTCTTATAATTATTATGCAATGATTCCAACTTTTATGTTGTGTGTAACACCAATGTTTTTTAGGTTTATGTATTCACTGGTCCCTATTGTGTTTTTGTATGTAGCATCGATGCTCATATAAATATTATGCACTGCGTCGTTCTTTTTGTTTTATGGCACACTGGTGCTTATATAATTTGTATGCACAGTGCCTATATTACCATGTGCACTAGAGGGTGGTGAAATTTTGAATATTTGAGGTGAGACATTGACACCATTTTTTGTTAGTAAGCACTAGTGCATATATTATATGTAAAGCCCTAGTGCATATAGTATTTGCAAAGAAATTGTGCGTATTGTAATTATGCACACCTTAATATTTTGAAACGATAAATATAATCGTATGTTATGTCATTTAAAGAAACAATGAATTTTCACAACTTTTAACACTGGTGCTTCAATGTAATTAATAGACATCAGTGTGTATAAATCATAAAAATGAATTGTTTTCTATATTATGGAATGCATCGTTTAGTGAGTTCAAAAGAATACAATGCACCAATATGTATATATTTTAATTGATTTTTTTTTTCACAAATTTTCAATTAATCATCTCAAAATCAACTATTTTTTACAATAATGTTGATTTATATATATATATATATATTTCATTTTGATATAATGATTGCATTAATGAGTTATTCAATGGATTACACATTTGTTATTTGTAACAATGTAATTATTTATAACAATGTAAATCATCCATGTATTAATTAATCAACAACACAACATCTTACAACATTCAACAATGTAATAAAATAAGAAACCCCTTTTATTATATATGAATAAGAGACCCATCGTCATACAAAATGGGACAATGTAAAGGTCCACAATAATCAAAATGAAACCAATATGTAATCGTTACACTTATTGGTAATATGCTCTCATGCAATTGGAACAATATGTCGAGTACGTTAAACAAAATCTCTGATTTTCACATAAAAATATTCCAAAACATACAACTTACAATAACATTCAATTATATTGATTGGCATTCATCACTTGAAATTTTAATCACTCGAGTTCAGTGCATGCCTCATTTCTTCATTACTTGTAGGTGATATTGTGATTTGGTTATTTAACCAAATGTTTTATTGATTAGTTTGTCTTTAATGTTCCACCTCTTCAACTTCCATATACAAACATATAATAAAGTGTTATATATATGATCTACGTGGATATTGGTGGCCACCCACCTATTCCAACTAGCTCCTTTTGACAGTTTTAGTTCAACACATTCTTTTGTAATTCTTTGTAATTGTGGGTTCTACACTTTCAAGGCTATCTGAAGCCCTACACAGCTTCTAGGGAGAGATTGGTGTCTACCCACCTAATCCAACTGGCTTATTTTGGAAGTTTTCATGTCAATACATATTTCTATATTTTTAGGGCCGCTTTGGGGCCCTAAACAATGTTTTTTTGGCTTTCCACAGTCAAATTGTAGACAGAGACAAAGTTTGACGACATAATTGTATTTCTTGAAAATACCTTTCCAATGGGATATCACGTGCCTAAAATAGAGGTCATATGTAAAAGTTATGACCCTGTGAAGTTGATGTACCAACTTACCCATCAAGGCCCACATAAATTTTGGTGTTTCATCTCCTAGGGTTAGGTTTTTGGATGTCTAGGGTTTTGACATTCATGAGTAATGTTAAAAACGCCTATCGAGCCTCATTGTAATCACTCTGCTCAGAAGGATGCACGTAGCAGCCACATCTCTTCTCAGAGATAGCTACCACCATTCGAGCAAGTTGTTTTCAATTTTGCAGTTTTACAGTTTCAGACTATTTGATTTATTCAATAGAAGTTATTGTTCACTAGATATATGTTGATGTTCTCTGTATCTCTATGTTATTGTATTCAATCTGTTATTTAT
>SNQJ01S0029225.1:214179-240710 GCA_010110895.2 Picea sitchensis
ACCTCAAACCCTCCGGAGTCCCGAGGTCCCGGGCTACCGGAGTCTCAGTCACTTCACCAACCCTTTTGGCCAGGCGGGCACGTACCACGAGCTGACACGTGGAAGGACCAGGGGTGACACACACCCTCATCGGGGGTGACACGTGTCACGTTCCAGTAGGTATATAAGGTATGTGATACACACGAATTTGGGTAACACATGACACTTCAAACTAAGGTCCATGTGTCCCTGGGTGATGTCACTATGCCACGTCACCCCGGACTGACAACCTTCTAACATCCCTCAAATCTCACGGTCGGGATCCAACCACGTAGATCCATAGATATACAACTCTTTTTACTTTGGGAGTTCGACGTTCGAAAGTTTGGCGATGCATACTCCTCTTTTCTTCCGAATTTGGTCAGTGTCAGGATGACCATAGCCTATATCTGGTGGCTAGGAAAGGTCCCGAAGCGTCCTCAAATCGACGACTCTTGTCACTTCGGGCTTCGACGTTCGGGAATTTTGTGATGCAAACTCCTCCTTTCTCCCGAAGTTGGTCAGCACTGGGCTGACTACATCGTAAATTCGACGGCTAGGATAGGACCTGAAGGATCCCTAGATCTACGGTCCAAGTTTCTTTGCAAGTTTGACCTTTGGGAGTTTTGGCTCCATTGCCACTCCATTTTCTCGAAGCGAGACTCCACAGAAGCACCCTGTGCGGGTCCCTCCTTCTAGATGATCGGATAGTAGGCGGGGCTCCTAATGATCTCCACCAAATATACGGCTCTCCTTCACTTCGTAACTTCGGTGTTCGTGGAGTTTGATGCTATAGCATCTCCATTCTCTCGAAGTGGAACTTCACCGAAGTACCATATGTGAAACCTTCCACTAGACGATCAGACGGTCAAGAAGGGGCCCCAACGAACTCTCCAAAATGAACGACTCACACCCTTTCGCGACTCTGACATTCGGGTAATTTTGACAGTTATGAAGTTTGACATCCTAAGGCTTCGAGCTCCCAAAGTTCCGAAGCCGTCAAGAGCTATCTCCTTTTGGACTTAGCGTAGGGTTCTTAAACCCTGGTCATATGGACCCTCTGATGAATCTCGGGCTATAAGATCTACTCTTAGCCGAGATTTGGTTAAGGTCATGGGCGTGAGACTAAGGTCTCTTAGGCTACTTTGAAGGAAGCGCCTTCCTAGCTTGCATAACTTTAAGTTCTGAAACAGGGAGGGGTAATCTTGTGGAATTACCGAGATGGTAGCAGTGCCAAGGGTCTTGCTCTGACTCTAGAACAGTGAGGTAACTCCCTGGGGAAAACATCTTCGAGGGTTAGTGTCATTGTGCCACATAATGTAAATATATCGATTGATTAATGCCACATAATAAACAAAGTTAAAGCRATGACACTAAATTSACTCTATAGAGACCCATGGAAATGCTAWTAGTACACTAATTAGACCACCACCATTGCTAATAGTATGCTAAATAGACCACTACTAATGTTAATAGATGCCAACAGGAACCTGAAGACACTATAAGGATGYTAATAGGACAATAATGATAATCATAAAGAAGTTAATGGGATGGTGCAAAGGACACTAATRGGAAATCATGTATGCTAAAGGGATGTTAACTATAAAAGGATGTCATTGGCTAAACATTATACGAAATTATGATTTTTCTCCGGGGACATTTGCTCGAAATCTGACGAGAAATTATTAGATTCGTATATTTGAGCGATTATTTCTGTATAATCTGAGTGCCCCATGGGTTTTTCAGCATGCTGAATCCATTTATGCATTTAGAAATGGATTTTGAACAACAAAAAATAGTGATTCGTGTAAATTTATATCACTGGATTCCAGCAAAAAAAGTCATTTCGTAGAAGAGCTAGACAACGTCTAAAAGGACAAGAGAACTAAGATGCTAAAAGAACAAGGATGCAAAAAGGGACCTTTAAAATGCAAAAGAGATGCACTAAAGGACATCAAAAGATGGGAAGGACACAAGATAGGGCATTGTTTAGAAGTACGAGAAGAAATAGACCTTTCCTTTGCATCCTATTCTGTATGTCAATTTACATTTAAATAAGAAAAGAAAATAACAAAGGAAGACCCCGCATAAATAAAATGCAAAATGATACTATTGTAGTAGTGAACATATTAAAAAAGAAATACAAAAATTAATAAATGTAATAATAAATAATAATCTAATTTTAAGATCATCTACTAAAAAGAAACATTGTTCTTAACCATTAAACCCACTCAAACTTTACAATGATATGATAGAATCATACAAATATTAAACATACAACCACTAAATATAACTCTACATATAACAAAATGTCAATAATTAAATTATATACCAGTAATCATCCCTATCTTCCCCTCTTAATACCACATAACACTTCATAAAATTTACTATTAATTTTCCATTTCATCTATTTTAATAACAATTTTAATAACAATAGATGGTCACTTTCATCTCTCACTAGATCTCCTGATTTCATCTCTCACTAGATCGCCTGATTGTGTAATGTTTCACTAGAAAATTCATCGGATGATTTTATTTAGTGATTACAACACTTTCTCCTTTGCATTTCATGGCAATTGCACTTTGAAGTTTTGCATCTTTGCATTTCATGGCAATCGCACTTATGCTCTTATTCCGTTTCGTGGACGACTTATTCCATAAACCTCAATATGTTTGCACATAAATTCTCCATTGCGTGCCACTTGTTATCTTCGTCTGTCAAAGAATTTGTCCAGAGTTCAAGACATAATCTAAGCAAAGAAAATCTCAAGATAAAGAGCCACGAATTACCACTCCAAATTGTTTTGGAGGACAACAAATTTGGATCTAATTTCAAAGAATTAGCACTTATACACAGGGATGAACAGGATTTTGGAATCAGTAATACATTGATTATCCTCAAACAGAGACTAGAGGAGGGTTGCCCATGGAGATCAGCCTCACGTACTGGACTGGAATTGAGAAGGGGACAGAACTTGAAATAAAAATGTAGCTTAAAAACATGCCGTTTTCTTTTCTAATAACGTTTGCTGTGATTATTATAAATATAAATGAAGTGATGCAGGAATCGAACCCTGAGAACGACATTTAAAGGCTCTGTCAAGGTAGGTAATGGGCTGTTTTGGCCTTGTCTACGGTGGCAACGCTTTATTTTGTGGTTAGTTTTGGCTAAGAATCCATGGCGGTTTTGTTTCATTCGGTTTGTCTTTTGTCAATTGTTAGGCCGTGCCTTGTCTTTACGCTTTTACAGCAAAAAAAAATACTTTAAATTTTCTTGAAGACTTTCTAGTTTTATCCTGGAAATTTCCGACAAAAACGTAGTATAAATTTTTTCTTAAAGTTTTATAGACCGTCACGCCATGTTGAATCTTATAATTTTTGCCGTTTCAGAAAACCATTAAATCGGCTAAATTTTCTACAAGCTCTTCAAACTTTGCTAAATTGTCTACAAGCTCTTCAAACTTGAAAGTAGAGCTTGAAATACCACTGATCCTAGCCATGGTAATATAATTTAAAATTGTAGATATTTCAGTTAAGGCATTAAATATTGCTTCTTCGGACGGACATTTGCTCAGAAATGTTTTAATTATTATGTATCACAGATTTTAAATATCTGTGCAGGCATGAGATGGCCTTTTGGAACAATTGTCAGGCGATTCAGCAAGTACTCTCGTTAAGAAATTGTTTGAATCGGGGCCGAACGACAAAAATAAGTCGACGACAACTAATCTGCCGACTCCGGACTATAAGTTAAAGGAATCTGCATCCATTTCTTTGCTTTACGGTTCTCAGCCTGAAAGCTCTTCGGTAGGCTTATTTTTCTTTACAATGTCGTCAAACCGAGCTGAACCTGCAAAGACTTGGGCATTGCCCTTAATCTGGCTGGATATTTCAAAGTTGAACATTTCTGTCTCCATTGTTATGTTTGTTCAGGTTGTCTTCGCCAGTATAGAGTTAGACGCTATTAATTTGGAGTGCCTGGCGAAGACACAGTTGCCAGTATTAGCAAGCCAGCCCTGACACATCACTCAGCAGAATGTTTTCGTAAGCTATTCATCTGCTCAGCTGACAATATTTTACTCGGGAAAGGTTAATTTCTACGACGATGTGCTCTTAGAAAAGGTAATCCACATGTTCACAGTTCGATTCCGTAAAGGAAGTGCTTAAATTTTCAATAATATTGTGAAAATTTTCAAGATCGATAGTTGCAGGCACAAGCAAACATGCTATTGGTCGCAAGTGGTCGGGACTCGGGAGTGGAAATTATAGATAAAAGTTTATGTCCCAGGCCTCGGAAAATATCCCAAAAAAAACCTTGTCTGCCAGACGTGCTCTGTAACCAGCAGAGTTTATTAAGCAAAATTTATTATGTGATCCGATAAGATTACGCAATTACATTCTTTGATCCGACAGATTTTGTGATGGCGTCAGTTTGCCTTATCATCCTCCGTCGTAAAGAAAACGCAGAACTTGCAGCGTATCCTTTAAATCCTACGAATACGCCGTCCAATCACGAAATAGAACCAGGGCCAGCTCTGGCAACTGGACCGAGCTCTTCCGGCATGCCGCCTTTGCAGAGTAATATATGGGTAAAGCAATCGTCCATATATCCCAATGCGGATTGAAACAAAGCTACAAAAAATTAACTGAAGTTTATCAAATTTTAGGTATCCGGACATGATTTTGTTGTTTCCGATGCAGAGACTCCACTGACAAGAAAAAGCATCGCTGCAAAGAGAGGACAGGTACAGATAAAAGACATTACTCCATCAACATGAAACTCGTTCGGGCCAAAATGCAGTGAATGCAATTGAATGTTTTTTATGGCAGGAGTCGTGGCAAGTTGGTCGACTCCGGCAAATGACAGTATTGGTTGATCCGGCCAAGGGGCCGCGGGCCAAAATGCAGTGAATGCAATTGAATGTTTTTTATGGCAGGAGTCGTGGCAAGTTGGGCGACTCCGGCAAATGACAGTATTGGTTGATCCGGCCAAGGGGCCGCCTCAGGACTCACTTTCTTGTTTCACGTCTTGTTAAAGATGACGTCAGTAAAAGTCACACTCACATAATGGGCCTATGTGGCATTCAATGCTGGACAGGTGGTATATACATTGTGGTGTATATACCAAGATGATTTAATGGTGTATATATCAGCGAAGGCAGTATTGAATACTGCTCAATAGGTTGGTTATTGTATACATCAGGGTGTATATACCAAGATGATCTAATGGTGTATATATCAGTCATGGCAGTATTGAATGCTGTTCAATAGGTTGGTTATTGTATATATCGTGGTGTATATACCAAGATGATCTAATGGTGTATATATCAGCCATGACAGTGTTGAATGCTGCTCAATAGGTTGGTTATTGCTAGCCTTCTAGGAAAGGGTTTTCAGTGTTCAAAGGAGAAGTTGCACTAGACATAATTGGCCTATGTGGCATTCCAGTGTATATACCAAGATGATCTAATGGTGTATATATCAACCACTATAGTGTTGAATGCTGCTCAATAGGTTGGTTATTGTTAGCTTTATAGGGAAGGGTTTTCGTTGTTCAAAGGAGGATTAAGATTAATAGGATATTTCATGTAGTTGAATATGGTAGCTTTGGGATGCATTAATGCCTAAGGTGTCTTGGAGTCCATTAAGGTGGCGATCTATTAATGTTTGAAGTGTTGTTGGATCCATTTACTATGTACATGGTATAAAATCTAGTTTGATATGCATCAACGTCTCAAGTGTGCATGGGTTTATTGAGTACATAGTATAAATTTTAGTTTGATATGGTTATATAATGCAAAAAAGTAGATTGTAATCTAAATGTTGAACAAACCAATGTGAATGAAAGAAAATGATACAAATTGTAGTGCAAATGTTGAACATATGAGCTCACTTGTAGAGGAGGAGGACTATCATTCATTCTTGTAGAGGAGGAGCTCACTTGCAGATTGCAAGCAAATGCCGAATATATGAAAGCGAAAAATGGCAATCATTGACATATAACAAAGCCCGTTGTCTATGCTCAATGAATGATCCCCCACTATTTTAATAATTAGGAACATCTTTGTGTAGGGATTTTGGAGCATGAGTTTTTGTTTAGGGTATTTTTGTGGTAGTAAGGTTTTTCTTTTACAAAACTTCATTCCTTCAAGGCAGTGTTCATTCCAATGTCATAGCAAACAATGCAGATGTCACTAATGGGGTTTCTTTACTGGGGTTTGTATGTTGTGTAATAGGGCATGTTGCATATCACATGTTTGATGAAATCACTAACCAAGAAAGTCAACAAGCTTTCAATATTAACTCACCATGTCAACAAGCATGGAGACTCCTCCTCAAGACAAAGTAACAACACTAGAAAAACAACTTAGGTACCTGAAGGAGCAGATATTCGAACTGCATTCAATTTTGGAGGACCAACAAAATCTCATTCTTGAGTAGCAAAAAATGATAAATGAAAAAGCTATCCAAATTGTAATGCTTAATTCATGAACCACTACACACCCAACCTAGGCTTCCACTTAGGATGATTTGAAATGGATCATATGATTTGTCATCTATTTGCGTACTTTCTAGGTGAAAACATTAGAGGAATTGGCTCGTAGGGTCCATTTTAGTGGCAGGTCCCAGTTTGGAGATTTGGGGTCCAAAACCTTCCAAAGCCACTTTGAGGCATCAAATAACATATTTTGGTGTAAAAAATTCGCTAGCATATCTTTTATCCCTTTAATGTTGTTCTACACATTGAGACCTTTCCATCAATGCAAAATCACCTCAATCAAAGCTCATATGCATAAGTTATGCCTCTCACAAGTTGACCTACCTTGCTGACCACCATAGTATGAGTAGATGCCATGTCAACCCCCATTACTCAAACATGTGGGGCTAGCCACGTGTGGAATTTCAAGAAGATTCTAGAAGGTTCAAAACCTTATCACTAATTGAGGGTTAATTATGCAAAAAAACCTAACCCTAGATGACTATTGATCTATGTTAAATACCAAGCCACTAGGAAGAGAAGGGGTTCCATTCTTTTTCCATTATTGAGCACAACATCCAAGGAGTGGGATTTGAGAGAATAACAAAGGTAGGAACAAGAATCTATAGTAGCCATTTAGGTCATAGAGTCATAGACAACTCCATAGTGAGTGCCCCTTTCTTTGTATTTTCATTTTCATAATCGAAGAAAAGAGAGAAGAGCATAGGATTTACCTTTTTGCTAAGTTTTCTCCCATATCAGGTTTCCCAAGATACATCTTGTGTTCAATTGTGTGGATGGTGTGTAAGCATTAAGTTAGTAATTGTTTGTTTGTTTGTGGTGTGTAAGCATTAAGTTAGTAATTGTTTGTTTGTTTGTTCTTTTCATTTTCAGATTCAATTATTTTCATCATGTAAGCATTAAGTTAGTAATAAATAATCTGATATCTAAGGAAATAAACTACATAATATAAAATTTCATAATATTATAAGATCTCATAGGAAAAACTCCGCCTAGTGAATATCTATTGAAATTTGTCATTGATGTTAACCGAAGAAGCCCCTCAAACAGCTTAGAAGCCCCTAGGAAGCTGGTTTATTTGCAGAATCTCAAAGTGGTCCCCTTTCACATTATTATGGTAGCCGGAGGTATTTACCGAGCCACATGTGAACCCGACGAGAATAGAAGACTCCGCAGCAAGAGAAAAACTTAACAGAGTTGGCTTTTAACCCTAGAAGCCTTGTCGGCCTAAGAAGATAATTTATAATAGGTTACTATTCCGCGAGAAGTAGTCACTAGAAATAATAATAATATATCAACCGACACATATCCAAAAGGAGAAGTCGGCCCCATCAAATCGAAGTAACCACTATAAATACAGGGTAACCCGCTCATTTTGATTACATCCACTGCAAGACATCAATTAAGCGCATCAAATTCCCAAATTTGCGCGACGTTTGGAGGAGAGTCAGAAAATGTTGCATCTAGCGGCCATGTTGGCTCTTTGACCATCTCTCTTGGTTGTGGTTTGACCTATCCGATCAACTATTGTTGAACAATTCATCCTTGGATGAAGATGCGCCACACCTTGTTTGGTCACACCTTAGGTTTTCCTGCAGGTAATTCTCACTGCTGTGCCTGAGGGTGGCTTCACCTGTATGGTTGGGTGACGAGGGTATCATCGATGGTAAACGGCGCATGATTCTTCGGGTATTCATCGTGTTATGGGCCCACACCTCCCTTCATTCGATAAATGTCGAAGGAACATAGCCGCTTAGGATATTGAGCTCGTTGAGGAACTGTCAAGTATAATTACTATGTATAACTCCAAGACTCCGCTAATTAGGGTTACCAGCAGAGCAAAGCAACGAAACCCTAAACCCTCTTGTTGAGGCAACTAAGAAATGGATTCCAATCTCCGTATATATCAATGCACCTCAGCTCTAAAATACATCTCTCTGATACTCCTGTGCAAGCCAAGGCATGAAGTTTGAATTTTGGTCAAATCTAGGTTTGACTGAGTCAAGCAAGCCATGACTAACTCATGAAGTTTGAGAACAAGTTATTGAGCCTCTAACTTCAGAGCATGGAAGACAAGGATTGACCCTATCCTTGCCAAGAATAAAGTGAATCGGATATTGTGAAAAAGAAAGACTGAAGCAAGAGTTTGAAGAAGGAGAAGAGAAGGAACCGTGAACGCTAAAATGGCGGGAGAAGTCTAAATATGTTGGATATCAATGCCATGAGTATCATAGTGATTCCATAAAACACCACTTTGATACCCTACATCTCCCCTCTCGACTCATCAAAGAAGATGTAATGCCCTGTAACAAATCTCTTTCCTCACCAGAAACATTGTCAAGTTATATTCAAAATGAATGAGCTCGTGGAAATGAAGATGAATGATGATGACAACATAACATCATACTTTTGTAAGAATCTCCATTAAGATCAACCACAAGCCATTGAAGAGATCACCTCAGAAAAAGGAATTGCGGAACATTAGTACTCAATGGTCTCCCAAGATATGGGATGCATTTTCCAGCCAAGCATGAACACAAGGAAGGGAGGCACCGAGATTTGAAGAACTTTGGACTTGCTATGCTCAAGAAGAACTAAGGATCAATGCAAGAGAGAAACCCAAAAGAAGTATGACGATCTACTTTCACAACAAGATTCAAGAACAAATCAGGAAGTTTGGCCTAAGTGGAGGAAGCCAAATCAAGAGAAAGATACTTCAAAATGCGGCCAATGCTTCAATTATCAAAAGTACGGCCACTACAAGAACCATTGTCCCAATTTAAAGAAAAAAAAGGAAAAAAAAAAAAAAAAAAAAAAAAAAAAGGAACCTACAAAGAAGACTAAGCAGTGATGAAGAGACTTCTTCTTTAGTGTGGTAAATAACACTCCTTTATTTGAGTTATACTTTGTTTGGTATAGTTCTGACTAATATATCTTGTATATCTATCTCGAAGATAATGTGTTCCAAGTAAGAACTTACCTATGGAAGAAAACAAACAGATGAAATGATATCAATAGGATACATATGAAAGGATGAAATGAAAATCATGTGAAAGCTATTAAGAATCAATCACGAAAAGACTTAGAAGCTAGCTGTGACACGTAATAAGTCAGTAATCAAGAGGAAATTGAAAAAGACTTATGACGCTTTTGTAAGATAAAATGGAAGTGTGGACTCTATTAGACAAGAGTATTTCACCAGGCACAAGTGTAGAAGACAATAAGGATGCGATGGAAGCATGGACTCAAGTTAGACGAGGGAGCCGATTATATGCACCCCTACATGAAGCAAGGGTTAGGAGCTAATCATGATCCATTGAAGATGATGCTGAAATATATATATCCATGGTATCACCCATGAAAGATAAGATGTATTCAGCCTTCAACCAATGTATGAAGACTTGTCTCAAGAGAAGCCTTAAAGTGTTCCTATATCCATCCAACCAAGGATCCTACATGAAAGGAAGAAATGGAATCTCTAGGGTACTGAATCTATAAGACCCGAGAACTAAAGAAACACATGAAGATTGCAAGAAAGAAAAAAAGCCGTAATCGATCCACATTGTATCAAGAATCATAAGACCGTCAACCGATATGAACCCAAATAAAAGCAATCAAGTAGAGGAACCGAAAGTCATGATGAAGAAATTTGCATGGGACTTGAATGATAGCATTGGTAAAGATCTAGAACTAGAGAAGTCTCCCATGAGGAGGTGACCATATGGATGAGATTGTTCCGGGGCCCAACTATGATAACCTCTATTGTTCAGATCTACATGAAGCCTTCATTCTAGGACTAAAGTACATTTGAAATCAAGCATTAGATTATCCATGATGAAGTCCATAAAGGAGAAAAGTGGTTCTCCAACACATATCTCCACAAATGAGCAAATAAGAAAACATTTTAATAATGCATCTATCCAAGATGAAAGAGTTTCATGCACTCAAGCCGGAGCTCGTGGAAACAACTTCATTATTATTGAAAAAGGAAGAAAATACTCCCAAGTTGGGAGGGTGCATCAAAACAGTCAAAGACATTCCATTTCAAGTGATTGAAAGCAACAGTCCATCTTGGATGTGATGCTTTCCCAGCTCGAAAGTGGATTGAGATTGATCGACGTCACTTCCCCATTGTGGTTACACATGGGAAGTAGTCCTGATTTGGTCGATGTATTATAGACAATGAATTCCCATTGTAGTAAACATGGAAGTGGTCTAGGGAGTACTTCCTTGAGGGTTACCTAAGAAGATTGGCCCCATTCTCACTGACAATGATTTCACAGGGTTAACATGAGGAATGGTCTGCTTCTTTGGAGGTTGATGAAGACATTCTTTCCTCTTGTACACAGGAGGAAATGGTCCGTGATACTATCCCTTAGGTTATACATTCTCTCCAGGGTCCCCTTTGATTAGTGTAGGAGGAATGGCCTGTGGGTGGGAAATGGTCCGCTCAAAGAATCGTGGACTACATCTTAGGGTTTATACATTCTCTTCTAAGGCACTTGATTAGTGGTAGGGAGGAACAATATCTGTGGTGGGGAATGGTCCGTGCCCACAAATAACTCCAGTGGACATACATTCCTTAGGGTTTATCCTCCGGGTGACCCTTGATTAGTGTAGGAGGAATGGGCCCGGGTGGGGAATTATCCAGACTCAAAATTCCTTAGGGTTATACATCTCCAGGTGCACTTTGATTTTGTGAGTGGAAGAATGGCCCAGGTGGGAAACAAGTCTCAGTCGTAAGACATGACAATTCATTCTTCCTTGCTTGGAGAAGAATAGTCCAGACATTTCATTATTCTACTCGAGACGATATTCTTCAAAGCCTGCTGTGATGCGAGTGAAAGATTGGCCCGATAATTCAATTTATATCATAAAATTATTTTCCGGTAAGGTGTTGCTATCGAAGGTTTGTTATGAAGATCAGATGACAGTAGATGAAGACTACCGTAGATGGCAAGGTTCCAATCGCCTTCATGACTATACGCTATCGATCAAGTACTTCTGTGTGTTAATGGTGTGGCGGAACCAATCGATTGTAGTTATGTACTACCATGGATAGAAGAATAGTTGTGTTCTCGACTTAACTACTTTGAAGACTATCAATAGTTTATTGGAAATAATCACCATCCGAATGATGAACAGAGATTTTCCGACGGAAATTGGTTGTCTCGTGATCATTTACTCTTCTATATTATAAGAGTGGCTCTTATATCACTCTGTGGAGTGAGGGATTTATCCAACATCATGTCTAAATACTCAGATACGCGAGGAAGCTTTGAGAGATGATGCAACTAATGAGGATGGTGATGCTCATGATCTAGTTTCATGAGGATAGTTTGGACGACTATATTGATGCTACTGTGTAAATGGTATGTTTTGTGCCCAAGACCATTACTGTAGCCACCTCCCTAGCTAGGAGGGAGGTTAATATTATAGCCGGGAGGTGGTATTTAATTTCCATGTGTGAACCTGTTGAGAATAGAAGACTCCAGAAAAGCAAGAGAAAACCCTAATGAGTTGGCTAATAACCTTAGAAGTCTCTAATACCAGAAGATAATTTATATTAGGTTATTAGCCTTTAAGAGAAGAAGCTCCACTACCAGAAATAATAATAATATAATCGGGTCAGTAAACATATCCGTATGGAGGAAGTCGAATTCCAACAAATCGGGTAGAACCACTATAAATACAAAGCTTAGTTCATTTGACACATCTCGTAATTGGTAGATAACAACCTGCGCGACCAATTCTACTTTGCGCGCATCAGTGGTGGAGGAGATTGCAGTACCGCCATACTTAAGAGTTTCAGCGGTTGGCTTTGACCATCTCTGGCTAGGTTTGGACTATCCGGATCTGATCAACTATTGTTGGTGCGCTATCCTTGGAGGAAGATGCACTACACCTTGTTTGGCTATCTAGCCTAGGGTTTGCTTCCGGAGTAATTCTCAGTCAAGGTTAAGGTGCTCAGAGGGTGGCTTCGGCCTATGGTTGGGTCACGAGGGTATCGTCAATGGTAAAACGACCACACATTCTTCTATATTCTAACACCCTTATGGTGTATCTCTAAGCATGGCCCTCACGGGAAGACGCTTTGAAGAAGCCTACACGAAGCCCCAGTTGTTAAGAAAATAAGTTACAATGTATGGTCAAGAATCCCTGAAGATATGGTCAAGAAGCCCTAGAGGTGTGGTCATGAAACCCATAGTTTATTGAAGAAAAAGAGTATGAAGGATATTGCAAATGCATGCAAAACATCTATGGATTGATAGTCCTCGTCAAGGCATTTCAAACGGTAGGTGGTACGCCATGTGGTTCCTCACGGTTGAGGAGATATTCCCTCTTAAATATGATCATGTAAAAATTTCCCTTAAACGGTTAATAAGTTATGAGTTAGCCCCAAAATCAAGTAAAGGATAAAAACGGTTACAAACAAGAAGTTACATGTCAGCCCTAAAGACAAGTAAAGGAGATAATTGAAAGGATATAAATAGACATCAAGAACCTCTCATTTTATCATCAAGAAAACTCATGATCTCTTGGCGCAAGTGAGATAGTGAAGTCGTGTTAAGGAGGAAGTTCTTGGAGTTGTAGAGGTGAGAAGGGTTTTTGATGAAACCCTATCTGAGGTGACCCCCGTAGGTCAAGTATAGGGTGTCTCGAGAGGCCCCCATTGGTTGTTATGTACTCGTCATGCGAGGCCCCGCTCGTTTCCCAGTCGAGTCCCATGAGGCTGAAGAAAGGTTATGAAGAAGATGCCCTCTTGTTGATGTTGAAACCGAGCAAGGTTTGATGATCTAAGATTTGATGCACTAGGTTTTTTACAAAATGAAAGGTATGTTTTCTATATGTCTTGAGACTTGTATCTTGGAGATTTTGGTATAGGCTTGAGGCATATCTTGGAGGTTTTGGCACATGCTTGAGGCATGTCCTAGATGATTTTGTCACATGCTTGAGGCATGTCTTATATGTTTTTGGCAGATGCTTGAGGTATATCTTGGAGGTTTTTGGCACATGATTTGATGCATAATTTGGTGATTTTGGGTATATGATTTGGGGGATATTCTTGGAGATATTGGCATAATCTTTATGTGGTTATTGGGTTGAATCAATTTCGATGATGATGATGTATCGGTATCAGTAAAAGTAATAGTGACAGTTGATTCTCTCATTTATATTTTCGGGAGAAAGGAAAGGGGCAAGGAAAGGGGGTTGGAGATTCCTTCAGGTTGTATCTGGTAAACTAGGGGGTTGAAGCCTCCTTCCAGTTGGAGTTGGAGAATCTAGGGAGTTGTAACTTTGTTCAGGTTGAAGCTTGTAAACTAGGGGGTTGGAGCCTCCTTCCAGTTGGTGCTAGAGAATCTTGGAAGTTGGTGCTTCCTGTGGATGTAATATTCAAGACATATATTAAAAATCATTCTGTGGTTTTCTCCCATTTGAGTTTCCACGTAAAAATCTTTTTTTATTGTGAATCTATGATTATGTGTTTATGATATCAGATTGAATGCAATCATACGTGATAAATTGTTGATAACTTAATGTTTACATGTTGTGGTTAAAAAACGTAAAAAGTTTTCAATACCAATTCACCCCCTCTCTCAGTATTGGTGAATATTCCAACAATTGGTATGAGAGAAGGTTCCTTTAGTAACAGTCTAACTACTGGAAGGTAGATCATGGATTTCATTGAAAATGGAACACCATTGTTTGATGGTCAGAAATATGCTTTCTGGAGCAGAAGGGTGAGAGTATTTTTACAAGCACAAGGGTTTGATGTTTGGAACTCGGTTGTTTCAGGATACACTGTTCCAAAGAAACCTCTGAAGACTGCATTCAGGAAGGAATTAAAAATGAACCACATAATATCAATTGATGTCATCCTGGAAGGATTCTATAGTTCGGTAAAAGTCAAAGTGGGACAATGCTCATCATCCAAAGAGCTTTGGGATAAACTACATAATCTTTACTCTACGAGATCTCTTCTTGTAATCATAGAGCCAGAGCATGTTGATCAAGACAAAGAAGATACTAAGATAGAATGAGAAGAAAGAATGTTCTTCATGGCAATGAAAACTCAGAAAGGAACCCTTGAAAATGACAAAGAGGATTATGAAGAAGGCAAAGTGGATCTTGAGGAAGAACTAATCAGTGCTTTAAGTGATTTAAAAAGGGAAAGGAAGAAAAGCAAGTCCCTTAAGGAAGAATTGATCAAGCTAAATGAGGGTTATCAAAAACCTAACAAAAATTCTGAAGAAGTCCGACATATTATCATAAATCTAAATGTTCAACTGGAAGAAGCCAGAGTGATTGAAGAAACACTCAAAAATCAGTTGGAAGAAAAACAAAAAATAAACAAATGTTGGGAAGCTAAAATAGTATTACAGAGAAAAGAACTTGAAAAGGCAGAAGAAGTTGTTCGCTTAAAAATCAAGGTAAAGGAAGAAGAAAAGAGAGAAGATATTTTGACAATTCATCTTAAGGAAATATCCGAGGGCTTAAATAAGCTTGAAGCATAATTTAGTCAACAAGAAATAAGATTTGAAGAAGAAATTGCCTCCTTGAAAACCCAAATTGAAGAAGCAAAGAGAACAAAAGGAGTAATGAAGATACAGATGATGAAAAAACAAGAAGATAATGAGAATCTTGAAGAAGAAGTCATATCATTGAGGGTTGAAGTTTACAAGCTCAACAAGAACTTGAAGAGCTCTCAAGTACTAGAAGACATTCTCAGTTGTCAAAGATCACCATTCAAGAAAGTAGGTTTTGTATACATTGGTGAAGCCTCATGCAAAGAAGATCAAAATGTCAATCCCGGCAAGAGCATTGAAGAGAGAGGAAGCTCCACACCGCCAGTAGATAAAGTTGAAGAGAAGTGTTCCAAGTCGCCGAAAAAGAAGAATGAAGAGAAGGCTAAGAATTATGCAAACATTCTGAAAGGAAGGGATCATAGTCAACAAGAGTCAAAGAGGAATGAATGCAAACGAGGTGTATCTCCAAGAATACCTTCTACCTCCAGGAATCAAACAAGCTTCAATCATTGTGAAGGAAACAACAAAAGAGAATATCATGACCAACTAAGGAATGGATTAAAAAATAATGCATCACAAAGAGGATCACTTGCTTCCAGGTATCACAGTTTCTTCCTTGGTTATTGTTTTACTTCTAATAACTTTGGACATAAAGTTGTAGACTGCAGAGTGCATGGAAGAAATGTTCAAGAAAAAGATGTTTATGTGGTCCCCTACAATATTGAATGTTACAAATGCCAAAACTATGGACATGTAGCTTATGACTATAGAAGCATGATGAAGTCTTCCATGAAGGAAAAAACTGATATCAATTACAAGAAGGTTTCGAGTAGAGATAAAAAACAAGAAGAGCAGGTGAATGAAGAACTCCTAGAGATGATACTCATAAGATTTGCAGATATGCGAGATCATGATCAATCTATAGGTAAAGAGGAAGATGTCAAGATTCAAAAGGATGATCTTGCAATAGAGCAGGTTTATATATTTTTCTAAGCAATATGACTTGGAGACTCCCAGTAATATGAATGTTGAAGAGGGGGAGTCTAAGAAACATATATTACAGATTAGAGAATTATCTTTCGGGCAACCTGAAGTGTTTATTTTCATATTTTGGGAAGGCATATTCAAAATGGTTTAATGGTAGAGGTGCAAAATTTCTCGCGATAGATTGGTTGATTAAGAATCAGTTTTTGGAACACATCTCCATGAAGGTATGAAGAGGTTAGTTGGCAGTTACGATGAATATCATTGGAACACTTTTGAGGTAGAGATTCATGATTGTATAAAGGATTGCAAGCATGTGTTCAAGCAAGGATATATTCATTATAGATTTGATAATGTGTACTTGTTTCAAACTTGTAGAGTTATATTTGAAGATAGAGCATACTAGTGGACATATTTGATTCAACTTGAGAAGAAGGAATATGTGGTGATCAGTTGCAGCAGATTTGAAGAAATCTTCATAATAGAAAAGTGACATATGGGTCATCATTGTGTGCAATTGAGTAGCAGAGTCATGGACAATTTTGTAACGTATGGATAATGATGAATTCATGAGATATTTGACAGGTCTAGAAGATAATACTTGACATGAACCAAAGAAGATACATGACAGTGGATGAAAGCATGAGCTCAAGAGGAATTGCAGAAAGACTTGTTGTCCTTGTCATCAAGAGGAATCTTCAGTAAAGCATATGACTAAAAAAAGAAGCATATTGATAGGTGGAACCAACTAGTCATAGGAAGGCAAGCCGTGATAGGAAAAACAAGACAAGGGGAGAGAAACTACTAGGAGGAGTTATACTGTCAAGGGGATATCGTTGAATTATTATGTCATTGATGTCATCTCAATGAAGACATGATAATCCATGAAGAATTCAAGTCAAGTGATGAACGAACCTTGACATGAGGGATTTTAATATACGTCAATGGATTACAATAATAGGAAGTACCAATGGAAAAGAATCCCCTAGAGAGAGGAAAGGAAGCATATACAAGAAGCCCCACATTGATATACATGACATTTTGAAAACAAGACAGGGGGAGAAGTCGTTAGGGGGAGTTACCCTTTTCCATTGAAGTCAAAGGGGGAGAGAAATATTAGAAGCATGAATACAGGGGGATTAGTGGTCACAGGGGGAGTATGAGTGTTTCCATCAATGAAAAAGCGAGAGATTGTTGGAAAATTGGTTGTCCCTAATGCCAACCCTAGAAGAATCCCCGAAGCAGTTTTAGAATCCCATAGAAGTGATGGGATTATTTGAAGGAA
This sequence comes from Picea sitchensis, assembly GCA_010110895.2. NCBI lineage: Eukaryota > Viridiplantae > Streptophyta > Pinopsida > Pinales > Pinaceae > Picea > Picea sitchensis. Next base: position 231,494 of record SNQJ01S0029225.1, read on the forward strand.
TTTCCAAAGTGGTCGCCTTATGGCATATCTCAAAGCATGGCCCTCACAGGAAGATAATTTGAAGAGCCTACAAGAAACCCTGGTTGTTAAGAAAATAAGTTACAATGTATGGTCAAGAAGCCCTGAAAATATGGCCAAGAAGCTCCAGAGGTGTGGTCATGAAACCCAAAGTTTATTGAAGAAAAATAGTATGAAGGATATTGAAAATGCATGCAAAACATCTATGGATTGATAGTCCTCGTCAAGCCATTTTAAATGGTAGGTGGCACACCACATGGTTCCTCATGGTTGAGGAGATATTCCCTCTTAAATATGATCATGTAAAATTTTCCACGAAACAATTAAGAAGTTATGAGTTGGCCCCAAAATCAAGTAAAGGATAAAAACGGTTACAAACAAGAAGTTATAGGTCGACCCTAAAGACAAGTAAGGGAGGTACTTGGAAGGATATAAATACACATCAAGAACCTCTCATTTTATCATCAAGAAAACTCATGATCTCTTGGCGCAATTGAGATAGAGAAGTCATGTGAAGGAGGAGGTTCTTGGAGTTGCATATGTGAGAAGGTTTTTTCATGAAACCCTATTTTAGGTGACCCTGGTGGATCAAGTATAGTGTGTCTTGCGAGGCCCCTGCTGGTTGTTCTGTACTCATCACATGAGGCCCCTCTCATTGCCCAATCAAGTCCCACGAGGCTGAGGAAAGGTTATGAAGAAGATTCCCTTTTGTTGATGGTAAATCTGAGGAAGGTTTGATGATCTAAGATTTGATGCACTAGGTTTTTAACAGAATGAAAGGTATGTTTTCTATATGTCACAAGGCTTGTATCTTGGAGATTTTGGTATATGCTTGAGGAATATCTTGGAGGTTTTGGCACATGCTTGAGGCATGTCTTGGATGTTTTTGGCACATGCTTGAGGCATATCTTGGAGGTTTTGGCACATGTTTGATGCATGTCTTGGATGTTTTTGGCACATGATTGAGGCATATCTTCGAGGTTTTTGGAACATGGTTTGATGCAAAATTTGGTGATTTTGGGTATATGATTTAGGGGATATTCTTGGAGATATTGGCATAATATTTATGTGGTTATTGGGTTGAATAAATTTTGATGAAAGTATCAGTGAAAGTAATCTTGATAGATTGATTCTCTCATTTATATTTTTGGGAGGAAAAAAGAGGCAAGGAAAGGGGGTTGGAGCCTCCTTCTAGTTGGAGCTGGAGAATCTAGGGAGTTGGAGCTTCCTTCAAGTTGGATCCTGTAAAATAGAGGTTTGGAGCCTCCTTCTAGTTTGAGCTAGAGAATATAGGGAGTTGGAGCTTCCTTCAAGTTGTAGCTTGTAAGCTAGAGGGTTGGAGCCTCCTTCAAGTTAGATATGGAGAATCTAGGGAGTTGTAACTTCCTTTAGGTTAGAACCTGTAAACTAGGAGGTCAGAGCCTCCTTCTAGTTGGTGGTGGAAAATCTTGGAAGTTGGTGCTTCTTGTGAATATAATATTCAAGACATATATGAAAAATAATTATGTGGTTTTCTTCCATTTGGGTTTCCATGTAAAACTCTTGGGTACTGTGTATCTGTGGTTATATGTTTATGATATCTTGAATGAAATCATAAGTGATAAATTGTTGATAACTTAATGTTTACATGTTGTGGTTAAAAATGGTAAAAAGTGCTCAATACTAATTCACCCCCCCTCTTAACAACCGGGGATTCTTGTAGGATTATTCAAAGCATCTTCCCATGAGGGCCATGCTTATAGCTACACCATAATGGGACCACTTTGGAGATTCCTTCAAATAAACCCATCACTTCTAGGGGCTTCTAAAATTGCTTCGAGGATTCGTTTAGGGTTGACATCAATGACAACCAATTTTCCAATAATCTGCCCCTTTGGCATTGATGGAAACACTCATACTCCCCTTGTGACCATTTATCCCCCTGTCTTCGTGCTTTTTATCTTTCTCTCCCCCTTTGATATCAATGGAAAAGGATAACTCCCCTTGACGACTTCTCCCCCTGGCGATTTTTATACCCCTGTCTTCTTTGCAAAATGTCATGTAGATCAATGTGGGGCTTCTTGTATATGCTTCATTTACTCTATTTTGGGGATTTTTTTTCCATTATTACTTCATGCTATTTTAATCCTATGACGTATATTAAAAGCGCTTATGTCAAGGTTCCTTCATCACTTGAAATAAATTGCATAATCTAAAATTTCATAATATTATAAGATCTATTGTGACAAACTATTTGCAAGATACCAGATATATAAAATATGTAGAACAACGAAATAAAATGCTAGAAATGGTAGAATAGGTAAAATATCGGTATAATCTTTCACAATACATAGAAATTATATACAAAATAGAAATAGAAAAACACTTTGATTAGGAAAGCAGCAATGTTCATGGAGGCCTTGCCTCTTGAGGGCAACCTCGATCGAGAACAGCATTTCTGTTACAATAATGTCAAGCTTAGGGTTCTCAGCACCCTCGACCCTTATTTATACTAAATATGTCTATTAAGAGAACATCTAGAGGAAGATCCTTCTAGGAAGCGGAGAAAACTTCTATTAAGGTCTTACATCCATGTATTCTATTTTATTGAGAAAGACCTTATTAATATTGACCTTTATTAAATCCTAATACATTGATCTACATGTCTTGAGTTAGGACCTTAACATGTCTTCCCCTTAAAAACAACCTTGTCCTCAAAGGCTTGAGATAATGAAGCTAGCTTTATGAGAATGGTAAATTTGGTTCCCCAAGTGGCATCTAACAGTTCATATCTTTCCTTTATTACTAGCACTTCCTTGATGGTTCTCGGCCTTGACGGCCTTCCTTGCCAGTCAAAAGCGCCGACAGCCAAATGGATCCTTCTTCAACTAACTCTGGAAGGTTGGTTTTGAATTGCTTTGGTTCCAATCACCTTCTTCAAGCATGAAACATGAAAAGCGGAATGTAGCTTATTTGTGTGACTAGCGGTATCGCGACTTGTCCCACATGCTTGAGAGCTGTGTAAGGACCATAAAATTTAGGGTGCTAATACGAAAATCTCTTTCGGCCTTGGGAAGTTTTCTTATATAGTTGCAGTCAGAACACAGTCCCCTTACCGCAAATTGACTTTCAGAGCGACCTTGATTTGCTTCTTGCTTCATTCTATTTTGTACCATGACCAAGTTCTATTTAAGAATTTTCAGGGATATACTTCGAGCTATGAGTGTTTAGTCCAGCAGCTTGGACCTTCCGAAGGTACTTGGTAAGTATGAGAGAACTGTTGGTGGATTTTTTCCATATACCTTTTCAAAAGGAGTCATGCGGGTGGATGTATGATATGTAGTGTTGTATTACCACCATTGATTGAGGGTAACCATTAGACCCAGCGGTATTTGTTTTGGAAGGCGGCTTACCTGGATATGTTTCAAACACTTGTTGACAACTTCCATTTGACCATCCCGTTTAGGGATGATAAGCTAGTGAGATGCAATTGTGTGCTTGTGGCAAACAACTCTTGCGAAAAATTGCTTGTGAAGGTTGGGTCTCGATCCGGAACAATAGAGTGTGGCATGCCATGAAGCAGAAGACGGTCCATGAAAATTTGAACCCGCCGTGGATGCATTAAATGGGTGTTGAGGAGCGCAAAATGAGCATACTTGGAAAGGCAATCACACCACCATTATGGCCCGATTTGTTGATTTTGTACAACTGTAATAAATTCCATAGAGACATCCTTCCAAAAAGCGGAGATGTCGAAGCGGTTGTAGTGTGCACGGAGATTTGATTGTTTCTCCCTTGTTGCGTTGACACACCTCGCATTCAATGACAAACTTACGGATGTCTTGTCTCATACCACTCCAGAAAAAAGAACGCTTGACCATGTCATAGATTTTGGAAAACCCTAAGTGCCCAACTGTGAGTGTAGCATATGACTAGAGAAAAGCACTGGATTTGGTAGGATTTTTATAATCCTGAGACCTTTATATCCCGAGCTCATCACGGAGCCGAGGGGTACCCTATGGGAGGCAGACCTTGTTGAAGTTAAGCTGGATCCGGATCACGGACTTTTGGGATCTTGAAGCCATTCTGGGCGCATAGCTTGGAACCAATGCGAATTCTGATGAAGGAAAGAGAAAAAGAAAGTCCTTAAGTCTTCATATTTTGAGTGCATGCACGCCATGACGGTGTCTTTGCCTTCTTGTAAGAGAATCTCATAATCATATCAAAGGCTTAGTCACCCATTTTGTTGTTCCTAGGAGGAAATACGTTGTTCGGAAAGTGCCGAGGTTTTGATGATATGTCTTAATTTGGGCGTTGCCCAAGAATGCGGATGCCACAACTCAGCGACATGTAGAATCGCCAACATTTCTTTTTCGCCAAATGGTTTTCCCAGATTATTTTTAGACAATTGCTTGCTATTGAAGTCCAAAGGTCAACCCTCTTGCATAAGGGCGGTCGTTCCTTTCCGCACGAGCGTCTATTCCAACACAAAGGTCTTTGTGAAGTCGGGAAGGGCGAGGCTGGAGTGGTGCACATGGCCATCTTGAGTTTGAAAAGCTTGAGCAAGCTGCTTTGGAGTCGAAGTGAAAGAGTTCTTTTTAGGAGAGTTGTGAGAGGTGTTGCAATATTTACGTAGTTCTTAACGAACTTGCGGAAGTAATACCTGTGAGGCCCAAAAATCCATGCAAGATTTGAGAGTCTTTGGGTGTGACAAGTCTTGCATAGCTTCAATATTTACCGGAGTCCACCGGCCATCCTTTCCCACCGGATGACCCAAGTATTCTACCTCAAATGCACCAAAAGCATTTTAGATTTGTTTTCGGAAAAGGCAGTGTAGGCGGAGAACTTGATCCACATGAGTAAGATGAAGTCTATCTAGGTTTTTCTATAGATGGCACAAAGAAAACTAAGAAAAATAGCGGAGAAAATGGCGAAGACATGGTTCATGAGTCACGGAGGGGAAGTTACACAAACCAAAGGGCATGACCAAAACTCATAGTGGCCCTCATGGTGAGAAAAGTCATCTTGGGAATGCCAACCTCTTTCATCGTGTCGAGTGATAGCGAGTGAAGATCAAGTTTGGTAAAGAGGTGGCGCCTCTCAATTCATCCGGGAGGTCATCAATGACAAGAATGGAAATTTGTCTTTGATGGTCTTTTGGATGAATTGAGTGGCACAAAAATCAGGACACATTTCTCCAAGAACCTTCTTTCTTGATTACCATGGCGACGACCGGAGAGGGTAAGGGCTCGTACTAGGACGAATGGCTTTGGCAATAAGGAGTTGAACCATTTTCAATTTCATTTTTTTGTGCAAGGGTTGGCGATATGGGCATTATATTGGGGAAACTTCACGGAAGCAAGGGAATGGAATGTTCATGGACACCGTGGGAAGGAGGAGTCCTTGGGGAGTGGAAAATCGCATTTTATGTTTAGAAACGGAGGCTTGGAAGTCTTAGAGGCTGGTGGGGTCTCTCTGTGGCTTGTATGGCATAGGTTAGGCAATGACGCGGGGTAACCTTTTTGACGAATTTTCCATGCGATGAGAGACTAATGACCTCGGGTGAACAGCGGTGATACCTTGAAATTTATATTGGTGGCCTCCTTGGTCCGAATTACTGGTTAAGTTTAGAAAATCCATGAGAATGGGACCCAAAGTCCTTATCCGGTCTGCACCCAACACAATGTATATCCCATGTCAATATGAAACATATGGGATTTTAGGTGGTAGTCACCCTATTTCCAGGCCTTACATTTTCACGGCGCCCACCACATTTCATAGAACCACCATTGGCGATCATGATTTAGAAATTGTTGACAACATGGATTGTAGCAATGGGTTGGTTGGGCAATGCGTGATAAGACTAAAATTGTGGAGTGCTACCAGCATCCAGCAGGAATGATGACCTTCGGTTGCTTGATGTAACCCGATTAAATTGTGAGGTTTAGGTGAGAATTTAGGAAGCATTGGGAAATGATGATGATGGTGGGCCGGGGAGGGTCGGAGGGATGGTTTATGTCAGAGATTTCTGGTGACTTTGGCATAGGTGGAGTGTCAACATCTTCTTCTGAATATCCTCAAAGATGGCCATAAAAGAGATTTTTGTTCACCCATTTTGTGGCACAGGAAATATTTGTCATCACAATTATAACAGGCCTTTGAGTTAGAGTTTATCCATTTCATCCCACAATTGATTTTGGATTTTTAATGGGAGGGAGTAGTGGGGTTTTCTTGTTTAGGAGTGAGGGATAAAGGAAGGCTCACGATTTTGAGAGGAAACAATTTGTTGTGCTTCTTTAGCTTTTGGTAGCCTCCACCCCAGAAGTTGTAGAATTACGAACCCATGAGACATGGGCCCGAATCTCCTCCTTGGGGCCAGCGATAAAACACTCTCGAAAAGCATCAGTCATGCCCTCTGTTTGAAAAGCCGAGCACTCAAATGCGAACTATATGAAGTCTTCTACTGTGCTGATTGCTTCAATTTTGTCAAGCAGCCCAAATGGTTGGTGTCGGTGTCCAGCGTTCATAAAGCTCAACAACAAATTGGGTCCAAGCAATATACCCATGTGAGAATTTTTTCTCCATTGCCACAGTGGTTCTTGATCTAGATAAGGTACCATCTTAGAAGTTTGTAGAGTCATACGTAATGTTGTAGAGAGGAAATAATGTTCCATTTGGGTGACCCAACCAGTGGGGTCAGAGCCATCAAATTTGGTTACATCCACATGAGTATGTCCCTTTGAAAGTGATGGGGTTGAAAGGAATGGGAAGAAGTTTCACCTTCAATCTTTATGTGCATCGGGGAAGAAGTCATGGTAGGGATATTGAGTTTGGTGAAAAGTGATGAAAAGGCTTGATTCAAATTTGGGTGAATGGGTTGTGTTACTTCCGGCATTGCGGACTGCACGAGTACATTTACGGATGCATTTATGGAGTCATCACGGGAGGCAATAGTAGCAGTTGTTGCACTTGTTGGGTCTCGAGGAAACAGTTACAGAGTGTTGAAGCGAGACTCTAGTTCTTAGCCTCTGGTATGAGCCATGAAGATGGAGTGAAGCCCGAAAAGGGAAGCCGGTAGGTGAAATTTTTATGAAAAATGATAGGATGAATGTGATAAGGGAGAAGATGAATCTAATGGAATAGGTTTTTTTTTTTTTTTTTTTTTTTTTTTTTTTTTTTTTTTTTATAGCTGTGAGGTTATACTTTGGTTTGAAGAATCTTCTTGATCTTGAAATCCCAAATTTTGACAGTATTTACTTAGCAACTTAGAACACATATACGCGTCAATAGATCTCATAGGTTTAATTTGTTTATGTTCCTCAGGGGTTAGGTATTCAAGGTTTCTAAAAACAAAGGTTTTCCCTATGCTATAAGCTCTCACGATATCGTCTTGAGGGTCAACTTGATAGTACTCGACCAATATCTCGGGGCACTAACTAAGGAGGATAGGTAGTACCCTTAGTCATTGCTACCCAGAGCTACCGGTACTAGAGAGTATCTTCCTGTTTGTTGTTCTCGGTGACACTATACTTGATCAAACGGTCGATAGGTTTATCTAAAGAGGGCTTGAAATCTAGGCTGTCCATTGCAGTCTTTGTCACGATCGCTACCACTCAGAGGGTACCAACATGGAGTTAAAGGGGTGTAGCAGGATGTCAACAAGTACCACTTGTATTTCACGCATGTATGAATCCCTCAACTAGACCGGGTTTATGCACGTAACAACTTGAATCCTAAGCCAACCCAAAAGGCAGAACCATGTCTCTACCAGCGAAAAATACCCACAATTTACTTGAGGAAAGTGCTCGATACCACTTGCAAGATACTAGATATATATAAAATATCTTGAGAACAGAAATAAAATGCTAGAAATGGAAGAATAACAATAAAATATCGGTATAATCTTCACAATACATAAATGATATACAAAATAGCAATAGAAAATCACTTTGATTTAGACGATGTTCAGGGCAGCCTCTTCCAGGAGGGCAACCTCCGATCGGCAGTATTTCTATTACAATATTATCCAAGCAGGGTTCTCATACCCTCGACCCTTATTTATACTAAATATGTCTATTAAGAGAGAAGCATCTAGAGGAAGATCCTTCTAGAAGCAGCTTCTATTAGGTCTTCTTACATCCATATGATATTTTATTGAAAGGCTTTATTAATATTGACCTTTATTACATTTGAATACATTGATCTATATATGCGGGTTAGGACAACAACATATTCGAGAATACATTGATCTACATATGTGCGGGTTAGGACCTTAACACTATTCCAGTGGAATATCCATGACAATTTACAGATCATAGGACCTTGATAATTTACATATCCAAGAAATTAAAGAAGATTAGAAAGGGTTGCAAGTGAAAATAGAGTTTCAACACAAGACCATCATGTGATGAGGTAGTAAGCAGTAAAAACACTAAAACCTCATCATAATTGATGCAATAATCAATGCCAAATTTGAAGAACACAAGAAAAGGGAAATTAAGGCATTGAACCTTAGAGTCAAAGTTCTCACTAGAGAAAAAATGGTTCAATAGAAGTGGAAAAATTCTTCGAAAACACATTGAAAGTTGATGGTATAGGAGAATAAAAGTCTTGGTATCTGCTGGACCTCGACCAAGTTTTCAGGAAACCCTGGTCAGGTTTGGACCACTTTTGAACTTTGACACTTTAGTTGAGGAAGGAGCGCCCAGACAGAGCTGAGATCGTGGATCTCACCGGGTTTGCGGACTATGTGGACCCAGTAAGGGGTTTTCTAGGGTTTTTGTAATGGGTTATGGGATGTCGGACCATGGGGTTTACCCATGATTAGGCCTTATTGTAAGAGATTGTAAAAGTATAAATAAGTAAGAATGTATTGTAGAAGAAGAAGTGGATAAGTGCAAGTAGTTCGATTGGCTTTGTGCAAGGGAATGTCTATGTGTAAGGCTTTGTGCTTGATAGAGAGTGGGCTCTGTGCCTTGACCTAGTTTGGAAGGAGGATCTGATGCTCAATGCGTAGATCTCCCATCCTATGTGAAGCTCGACTCTGTGGCTTAGTGCACAAGAGTCACTAAATATAAGAGATTGAAGAATAATAAAGAAGACGAAGCAGTTGGTGGAAGTAGCCCCACCCTGGGGTTAACCACGTATATCTTGTATCTTTGGGTTTCTTTGTGTTGTGTTGTTTACGTTATGAATCTGCTCAATTCTTGATGATTATGTA
>SNQJ01S0029225.1:251073-263169 GCA_010110895.2 Picea sitchensis
ATGGTATCAGAGCGTGTTTGAAGACCCGCTTCTGTTGTAGATCGAGATCGTGAAGCCGAATTTCCTCATCTCCGTTTTCTTCCATTTTCATACATTTTTGGGCTGAGAGGATTGTTCAATTGCATCCAGAGAGATCGTTTCATTCATGAATGTTTTCATTTCATTCGAAAATTTTACTGTTTTCCCAAGATACGACCATTTCAGTTAGATCCAGAGATATAAATCCTGAATATGCTCTTTTTGAATTTTTGCAGTGTTGTATTTAGGTTTTATATTGTTTGTTTCCGGGTTGCTACTCTTTTAGATCTGTGTATGCTTTTTTCCCCACGCTCTGTGCAATTTCGGAAAATCATAAATAGATAGGAAAATGTGCATTTTCTAGGTAAGCTAACTGAGATCTAACCCTTATTGTCATTGAGAAGAGAAAAGTTTTTCTTATATGAAAAGAGTTTTTATGAGCACGCTCTCCAACAACAACAACAAAAACAACAACAATCCTCTTGTTAAACAATACAATATGTTTTGCTAGCCCACTTGGTTAAAAGTTGCCTTATTAAGTAAGAGGTCTTGAGTTCAAGTCTCTCTTTTTGTTACTTCTTTTGAAAAAGTTCATGCTCCATTGTAAAGTGTATTTCACTTCAAGTATAAAAGTGAATCACTATAAGTTGCTTTAATATTTTATTTTAGAGTTATTTATTTTGCATGCATCTTTTCTTTTATAAAGTAACTTCATTGTAAAAGTGATCCCCACTTCTTTTTATAAAAGTGAGTCATTTCATAAAACAAATTACGCCACCACGTCATCCTTTGGTTACCGTTTATGCCTTTTTTTAAAAGGGCATAACTTTCATATCCGAAGTCCATTTTCAGTGTCGTTTTTTTTAAACTGCCTATTTTTTCGAGATCATGTCAAGTTTTAAATCCATATTATCTACATATTTAATATGGCTTCTTCCAGTAATATTTTGTTTACCATCACCAACTACTTCCAATGGAAATCCCATATGGAGGATTTATTAAGAAGTAAAGGCTTGTACCGGATTACCTTGGGAAAGGAAAATGAACCTACTAATGTTGATAAGAAATTCAAATGGGATAATTGGAATGACGAAGCACGTGGACTAATCAAAATGTCCATCTCTCCTAATTTAAGGTTCCACCTTAAATAAATTGATGACCCCAATGAAGCTTGGGAAAAGATTGAATCTGTGTTTGATAAACACAATATTATTTGAGCACGACAGTTAGAAAATCAAGTACTGACTTTAAGTCCAAGTGACTTTTCTTGCATTGAAGACTATCTATCTAGGTTTAAAACACTCATAATTTTATGTGAAGAATGCGAGATAAATATGGATGAAGAGTGTTGCATCTATATTATTCTTTCTAATATAGATAGTGCATATTCTGTGTTTGTATCTACCTTTTATGCCACGAGAGAGGATCTATGGAAAGCTTATCAAAAACCCACTCTTGAGTCCTTTTGTGATGATTTGATTAGAGAGAAAGATAAGCTTCTACAACTTGGAGTGATCAACACTACAAGCACCTCCAACAAATCCTTAGTTTCCTAGAAGAAAGATAAACCCAAGAATCCCAAGAAGAAACATCCTCGCCACAACAACAAGAAACATAAGGGTCCCAAACCCACTCAGACAACTTCAGCTCCAAATGGTGACAAAAGAGAAAAATATAAAAATAAGATGACTGATAGACATTGCAACTTTTGTGATAAAGATGGTCATGATGAGTCAAAATGTTTCAAGATGGCATCTTTAGAAGCAGAAATGTAGAAACACAACATCAATATTGATTCTTCTACTTCTTCTTCTTCTCATGGACATGCACTTTCTGCTTCTAGTTTCTCCTTCAATACAACTTCTACTTCTTCTTCTAATGAGTGGCTTATTGATTCTGGAGCATATTATCATATGATTAAGGATAAAGACATATTTTTTTCTCTAAATGAATGTAACACCAAGAAAATATTTGTTGGTGATAATAAATATCTTACTTTTGTAGGATCTAGAACAATTCAAGTAGATAATGGTCATTTCGATGATGTATTATGTGTTCCGAGTCTTTCTTATAACCTTCTATCAGTATATCAAATCACTCATTCAAGTGAAGGCAAAATCGTAGATTTTTCACCTCACCAAGTTGTAATCAAGGATATAAAAGATCCTAAGCATGTTCTTGCAACTGAAATTGCTGATGATATTACCAGGTTGTACAAGTTTGACAACTTTGGGTCATCATCTTTTTCATTAGTTTTTGTTGCTCATAGCGATGACTTGAGCAAACTTTGGCATGAGCGGTTTGGTCATCTAAACTATCTCTCATTGCAACAACTATATAATCAACAGATGGTGATCGATCTTCCTCTTATTTAATGCAAAGACAGTGTTTGTGCCGATTTTGTTCTCGACAAACATCATTGGGACATTTTTGACAAACATGCCTCTTGGCATGCCTCGGGCCCTTTGCAGCTTGTTCACAATGATTTGTGTGGTCTACTTTCTTCTCCTTATTTTTCTGGGTGTAAGTATTTCTTAACTTTCATTGATGAATTTTTCAGATGTACTTGGGTTTAATTCTTAAAACTTAAGAGTGAAGTTTTTGACAAGTTTTTGGCCTATAAGGCCCTTGTAGAAAAACAATCTGGACATCAAATTCAAAGGTTAAGAACATATAATGGAGGTGAATATGTGAACAATAATTTTACAAGTTATTGCACTACACAGGGAATCCAAATGCAACACATTGTTCCATATACACCACAACAAAATGGTGTTGTTGAGAGAAAGAACCATACATTAAAAGAAATGGCTAATATTATGATCCAATCTAAGGGATTAAGTCTAAAGTATTGGGTGGAAACCATCAAATGTGCAAATTACACAGTAAATCACACTCCCACAAAGTCTCTTAAAAATATAACACTTGAATAATCTTGGACTAAAATTAAACCAGATGTAAGTCACTTCCATGTATTTGGAAATATAACATGGGCTCACATTCCTGATGAGAAAAGGAAAGCATTGCAGCCTAAAAGTGAGAAATGTATATTTGTTGGTTATTATGAATATGTCAAAGGTTATAGAATTCTTCAACCACATTGTAATTAAATTATTATTAGAAGAGATGTTAAATTTGATGAAAATATCTTGGCCTGTCAGGCTAATCCAACGATTGTGCCTTTTTCGACCTGCGATCCATCTTCGACGTTTGTGCCTTCTTTGACCTAAAAGTTGTCTTCGATGCTTGTGCCTTCTTCTGTTCCTATTCTAGTTTCTTCTTCAGATGATGATAGTGAGGATGAAAGTCCACCTCCGCCTGCTCACCTTCCTCCAGATTAGTCCTTTGAATCTGAACTGGTATCAACTCCACCGCTTCCTAAATGGGTCCGTTCAAAACAAGAAGCAAGTGACGATCTTGTTGGTGATCCTTCAGATAAACATCAGACACATTCACAGTTCCAACAAGCCTCTTCTCTTTTGGTTCAAGTTTTAGAGACTCAGGATCCAGAGACATTTGTAGAAGCTTCAAGTCATCCATATTGGGATACAACAATGAATGAAGAGTATTGTTCTTTAATGGAAAATGATACTTGTGATCTTGTACCTCTTCCAAAAGGAAGAAAATTTTTCATATGTAAATGGGTCTACAGAACTAAGTATGCATCATATGGGAGTGTTGAAAGACACAAGGCTCGGTTATTTTCCAAAGGATTCTCCCAAGTCAAAGGAATTGACTATAATGAAACCTTTTCCCATGTACAAAAAATGAATTCCATCCGCCTTGTTCTTGCCCTTGCTGCCTCACATAAATGGGAGGTCCATCAGATGGATGTTAAATCTGCCTTATTGCATGGATATTTGAAAGACAAAATATACATGGAACAACCTCCTGGATATGTCCAAAATGACTCTAGCCTTGTTTGTCACCTTAAGAAATCTCTTTATGGTATTAAGAAAGCCCCCCAAGCTTGGTATGCCAAAATGGACAACTTTGTTATTGACATTGGATTCTCTAGATGCCATTCTGATCCTAATGTCTATACCAAGAAAGTAGGAAGTCATCTCATAATCCTTGTCCTTTATGTTGATGACCTTATCCTTACCGGTAGTAACTCAAAAATAGTAAAACATGTGAAAACCAACCTTAAGAAGAAACTTGAAATGACAGACTTAGGTTTTTTTCACTATTTACTTGGCCTCCAAGTTTTGAAAACCAATGAAGGAATTTTTATTTCCTAGTCTACGTATGCTTGTGACCTTTTTCATTGCTTTCATATGGACGATTGTAAAATATCCCCTTATACCTTCCAGTCTTGAGTCAAGCTTGCTAGAACCTGTACTTCTCCTGAAGTTGATGCCACCTTATATCGTCAATTAGTTGGTAGCCTCTTATACTTGATTCATACCCATCCTGATCTTTCCTTTGTTGTTGGTCTTGTTGCCCGATATATGAAAACACCCCATGAAAGCCATAGGAAAGAAGATAAAAGGATACTTCACTATGTATGTGGTACAATTCAGTTCGAGATACATACAGTTCAAGGGGGACTCCTTTATTGGTTGGTTTCACTGATTCAGATTGGGGCAACGACCCTGATGATCGAAAGTCTACTGCAAGTTATGTTTTTAGCCTTGGTTCATGACTTGTCACTTGGGCCTGTAAGAAACAATATTCTATTGCACTTTCTTCAGTAGAAGTAGAGTATCGAGCAATGATAAATGGAAGTTAGGAAGCCTTGTGGCTCGAACCGATCCTTTCCGAGTTTGGATTCCAGCAACAACATCTGAATAACCTTTGGTGCGAAAATAAGAGTGCCATCAAGCTCTCCAAAGACCTGGTTCAACATCAACGTAGAAAACACATCTAGCTACACATGCACTTCATAAAAAATCTCATTCATGATCAAGTTATTGAAGTGCTCGTTTTCCCTACAGAAGATAAAGGTGTAGGAATTTTCACAAAGTCTCTTACAGAAGCGAATTTTTCCAAACTTCGATCTATGTTAGGAGTTCAGGAAGTTGTCATCAAGTGGGGACAGGTTCTAATACCTCCTTCCTTCTCCTATTGTGTCACTATTGTAAATCCTTCAATCTTATCTCAAGTTGTTCTTAAGGGGGGATGTTAGGATATTTAGACACTTAGGAGTTAGTTAATATCTACTTGGTCTAATGTGTCGTTAGGTAAAAGTGTGTTTTTTAGTATGCATTTGTAGTTAGGAAATCCGACGGTCACTATATGTTCCAGACATAGAATGATCCAATGGTTCATATTCTCCTTGATCTTAACGAGCATTGATTTGTGTATTAGCACTCGATTGGTCCACGATATCTATTTAAAGAGCATGGAGGGTCATTTGCCGATGATCAATTGTGAGAAACTCTCTTGTAAAATCTCTCTATAATATTTTTCTTTTGCATTGATAAACTGCTCCAAGTGGCCTCATTGGTTGGGGCCATGGATGTTTCCCCGTAGGGGTTTTACCACATCAAAATATTGGTGTGTTGATCTTTGATTTGGTTGTGTGAGTGGTTAATTAATGTGTTCTTCCTCTGTTGGAATACCCATGTTTTTGAACAAGCTCAAGTGATTTTTATAAGGATTTTTTACCTTTTTGACCTTTTTACAAGGGTCTAATTGACTTGTATCATGCACATGGAATGTTTGTTCTCGTCGGATATAGGGTTATTGGTACGTTGTGGAAAGTTTACAATCCTATGATTTATCATGCCTCATCAAACTTTTGTTTGATGAGATAAAGGTGTGATTATCACGTTGTTCAAAGATGTTTTTACATCTATAATGTATTGCACCATCAAAAGTTTTCAATTAATGTGATAAAGTGATCATGTCATGTAATTTCAAAATTTGGAGCTTCATGACATATCAAAAGAGAAATATTTTACTTTGGTCATGTGTCGGATAGGAAAGAACTTTGAGATGCATTGTGTTGCATGGATGAAAAACTTCTAAAGTTGTGATATTTCGTGAGGAAAATTGATTTCTTTGTGATGTATTGTGTAATGTCCCTAATCCGTACCCCATTTGTAATTGTACATATAGGCTGGTAAGCCATTGGTATTGATTGTAAATGTAAATGTACATATATGTTGGTGAGCCATTGACACCAAGTTTTGGTTTTTCACGCACCTGAGTAGTGTTAGAAAAACAGGACCGCAGAGCATTAAAATAAAACAAATGCGGAAACAAAACACAAAAGATACACAATACAATAGAGACACAGATTTATGTGGTTCACCCAGTGTGGGCTACGTCCACCAGAGAAATTGCCAGGTCCTTCCTTTATTATTATCTAGCAATGAAGGGATACAACCTACAACAAAACCCGTTGTAACTTCCTCTTCTTTCTCTCACAGTCTCCTCTCTCAGAATACAATACTCACCACAATGCATAGCTGTAATACATTTCCCTCATAACAGAGGGTTTCCTTCTAGGGAAAAAAGCCCTAACATAATTTCTACCATTAGATATGCGGCCTTATAATGAACGGTCCAGATTTACAATGAAATTACAATATTTACAAGGCAATTTTTCCTTCCGGGGCTTCGCCCCCGAACCCCCCAGCTAGGGGGATAGCCCCCCCAGACCTCGCAAAGGTGGTACCCCCCCTCGACGCTCCCCCACATGGAAGAGTGTACATACTTCTGGGGTGTAAAGTCTTCATGGGGTATAAACACGACTGAAAAACACAAGACCTCTGAATCAGGAAGATAATCAGGCTCCACAACCAACAAGTAGTGCATGAGGATTGTTATCAAAGAATGGGTGCGCACATTTCACAATGTTGCACACACTTGAGTAATTGCACGGGGATTATATGGAAGTGCACATTGGACTGAGTCTTGTGTGTGTGTGAGGCCAGCGAGCCTGTGTGGTTATGGGGTTAGTGAGCCAGGATGAAAATAGGTCAGTGTGCCTATCCTTAGAAAATGTAATTACACTCAAGTTATTACTAATATGACATTGTTGCACGTAGACCTCTCAGAAGAAAAGAGATGGGGGGATAAACTCCACTGAAAAGGGAAAAGGGGGACATAATTTCAAGGGAATATTTTATTAATATTTTTGAAAAGTGTAATTTATGGATAATTATTTATCCTAAGTTACCGAGGGATGGGAAAAAGTCACCATGTGGCTAAAGCTAATTTTGAAGGTGACAAGTGTCCAATTTAAGGCATGAAATATATATTGTTGGCCTTAGTGTATTTYARAGGGGGAAGAAAATCATTCATCTCATTCCTTGATCATTCAGACTGATACACCTTTGGGGAATATAGAACTGAATGCCATTGTATAAACCTATGCTTTCGAAAAATTGGTTTGTGTTCGAAAATACGAGTTGTCAGGCCTGTGATCATTCTCTCTAGGTTAGATATTTGTTGTCGAAGAGGTGGGTTTCCAGGCCTGTAAGCATTCTTTCCAAGTGAGATATTTGTTGTCAAAGAGGCAGGTTTTTAGGTCCATGAGCATTCTCTCTAGGTGAGAGATTTGCTAGGGATTGTTCCCTAGTGCACTGGGCATTAGTTACAGGGCTCTGAGACTTTCTGTCCAACCTGTTGCTGAATCCCCATGGAAGGGAAGTCGCACAACCTAGGGACTATTGAGAAGATAAGGCACACACTTCCTTGGGTGGGACAAACATGTGGGGAATGAGAAACTGTAGATTAGTTGCAATAGTGGGCACCTTGGACTGAACAATTATGTTGATTATTAGACATTAGCCTGACATTAGAAATTATTTTTCCCTAGTGGAGTTTAAGCCCCAACTCAGGGTTAACCTGTTGCTGAAAGTCTATGAGAAACAAAGTCTATGGTTGGGAGGAACATATGAGCTCTACACATAGTTGGTGACTTTTCATAAAATTTGAGTGTCCTTTATGTGCTTGTCTCATTTACTGTGTTCTTAATTATCTATGTCTAATATGGGGTTATTTTTTGTATGATGTTGCATATAAGTAATTGTTTTTATTCTGTATAATGTTACTTGCACATGTAAGTGTGGTGTTGATATTCAGTATTTGCAGTTGTACATGTGGAGTATGATAGTTGTTATTAGTTATTCTTGTTAAGTTAACCTTATAATAATGGTCGTGACTCTTCGAGGTGAGGTTAGAATAGATGTGCACATAGAGAAATACGTTGTGCATACAAGAGGCTGGATTCACTTGTGCGCGTAGAGAAGTAGTCTGTGCACAAGGAGAAAATAAATTTAAGTGTGACACCATAATGGTTACACGTGTAGTAGTGATCACATGATCAAAATGGATTACACACATAGTGATGTCCTGTGCTCAATATGCTTGTGCACGCAATTGTATTGTATTACTTCCGCTGTTATAATTTGTGTCAGAATTTAAGAGGAGAGTTTGTGTGGCACGACCCATCTTGGGGTTGAGAACGTTACTTCAAGTATTTTTGCGCAGACCAATGTTATAGTGTAGAATCTGTGCATTGGATTTTGGAGTAGCGTTTCTCAGTAGTAAGTTGGGTACGTTACATGGATAATTTTAAGGATGAAAATTCATTTTGAAACGCAGGAACCTTGGCAAATCTTACTGGTCATTGATATTCCAACTATAAATGTTTGGCGATATTTTTGTAAAAATATTCAATTTTCTAAGGATATTATATAGTTTTTATAAACTTTTGGGCAATTTTTAAGGTAAAATAATTTTATCCCATAGAATTTGGACGAATAATTTTTAGAATGGCAAATCGTTTTTTGGGAAAAGCATGGAAAATCAGCCCATGGGAGAAATTTATCCTCTAAAAGTTTCCTTGGTACATTACAGGTTGATATTAGAGAATTTTGTTAGTGTTGGTAACAGGGTACATTCCATATTGGTATAAGATAATTTTGCTAGTTCTAGTAACGAGGTATGTTATAGATTAGTATTAGAAATTCGGTTTCAAAATTGAGCCTACATGGGCCGAGTATCTGCTTAAATTAAAAATTTGAATTAGTAAGTGGCTGAATTTGGAAATTACAACGTGACCATGGTGTGCCTAAAATAAGAATGCATAAGTGTGCACACTAAATTTTGACATTTTGGCGTGTAGTACTGGAAATGCGTAGAAAACAATGGTGCAAAGGTGTGCACACTAAAATTTGGGGTTGCACAGAGTAAATCTTGTGGTGCATACATAATACTGATACACAGTGTATATGTTAAATATTGACATCGTGCATTGGTACGTGTTGAACACCAGTGCGTGCACAAGCTTCATAAGGAATAAGGAAAGAGTAAAACAATATTTGGATGAATTCCAAATGACCATAATTTACTACGCAAGACTCAGAATTGCACAAGGGAGCAGTCGATGGGAAATGTTTTGGACAAAGTCCAATCATGCACCCAATTTTTTTGAATTGGGACATTAAAACCATCCAAGAAATCAGAAGAAAGGATTCTAACAAAATGGTGTAGAGTTTTCATGAAGTTGTCGCATGAATTCATCTAACAAATCTTATTGCCTGCACATTTTACATAATTAATAGTATTAGACCAGGATGAAATCGACATAGAAATTCAAAAGCATAGAAGATGCGCATAGAACTTACAACCATGATGATGAATTCAAGGATTTGTATGTCGGTTTGGGTGTCGATGGTACAAAATCCAAGAAGGAGAAAATAAACTTGGTAGAAACCATAAAGGGGCTGCAAAAATATGCCCAAATCTATAAAGACGATAATGAGAGGCTTATGAAAGCCAAGGAGCAACAATATGACTTCAATATCAAGTTAATTCAAATCTTGGATAGAATATAAAAGAAAATGGATAAGAAGACATAGTCAAGCAAGTTAAGGAGTCACAATTCTCATGGTGAAAGAAGAGAAACAAGTAGTGTTGATAGGAAACATCACCACTCACCAAATTATTCATTTAGGAAAGTGCATAGTATCTCAAGTCCATCTCCTATAAAAAATAATAAGAGAAGGACTGGGGTGGACGCGCTATAGGGAGAAATGAATAAGATCAAACCTTGTACCTTCGATGGTGAGAAAAAGAAATATGAAGATGTAGAGACCTGACTATTGGGCATGAGGAATTACTTCTAGCTACATAATTAGTCTGCGTAGGAAAAAGGGATAATTTCCATCTATCATCTAAAAGGAAAAACATCAATGTGGTGGGATCATTTCATACAAGTGAAACACATTGATGAAAATAAGGTTACTTGGAGGAAGTTCAAGAGGTATTTTCAAAAGAAATACTTAAATAGGAGATACTATGATAAGAAAATGAAGGATTTGTTTGAACTCAAGCTTGGGAGTATGACAATAGATGAGTATGAATAAGATTCTTAGAGTTTCTGAAATATGTTTCATTCATCAAGGATGAGCAAGTTGAAATTCAGAGGTACTTGAGTGGGATGACATCATTTATCCGTGACAAGATATAATATGATGATCCCAATACATTGGAGGAAACCATAAGGCATGCTAGATGTATTTATGATCAACAAATGGGAAGAATTAATTTCCAAAAGGCTTGGGAAGACAAGATGAAAATAAAGGTGGAATAGAGGAAGAAGGGGACTAAGCCACCATTTTTTAGAAATACTGCGCAAGGACAACCAAATCCCAAAGATCCCAGAATGATGGAGACAATGGGGAAAACACCAAGGAAACAACCTATTCAATGTTGGGGTTGTGTAGGAGATCATATGTACCAATATTTCCCTCAAAGAGGTGGAAAAGAGAGGAATGTGCATAATGTACAACAAGCTATGATAGTTGATGACATGGGAAAAAATGTACCTAGGATTTACGTAGCCCTGGATAACAAGCAAGCTGAGTTTTAGTTGCACATGATTGAAGTGGAAGGCAAGATTAATGTCCAACCGATTGCTATTTTAATTAAGTCAGGAGCTATTCATAGTTATCTAGATCCTAAGATAGTGGAAAGATTCCAATTGCCAAGAAGCAAGCTTGGAAAACCTTGGTTGATGCAGTTCGCTACAAGAGAAAAAAGGAAAATTAATGATATGGTCAAGACATGTCCAATGGATATCATTGGGTGGAGAGAAAATGACGATTTGGATACCATAGCTTTGGGATGTTATGATTTCCTCATTGGTATGGATTGGTTGGACCAACATCATGTTTTTATAGACTGTTACAATAAGGAATTTATTTACTTGGATGAGGAAGGAAACATAAGAATAGTTCAAGGCATTCCAAGAGCTATAACTATCACAGAAGCTTCAAGCTTGCAATTGAAGAAAATCTTCAGGAAAGGATGTCAATTATTTGCAGTGCACATGGAGGAGGCACCTAAGGATAAAGTTCCAAATGTTGAAGACTGCACAATACTGAAATAATTTAGGGATGTCTTCATAGACATACCGGGGTTTCCATGAAAAATATATATTGATTTCTCTATAAATATAATGCCTAGAGCATATCCCATATCTAATAATCCTTATAGGATGAGTATGTCAAAATTGAAGGAATTACAGATGAAACTTGAAGAGCTTCTGAAGAAGGGGTATATACACCCAAGTGTGTCACCTTAGGGTGCCCCAGTATTGTTGGTGAAGAATAAGGATGGTACATTGAGGATTTGTATTGACTTCAGGCAGTTGAACAAAGTAACAATAGAGAACAAGTATCCTTTCCCAAATATAGATGACCTCTTTGATCAGCTGAGGGGTGCACAAATATTTTCAAAGATTGATCTTAGATATGGATATCACCAGGTGAGAATTAAAGAATAAGACATTAGAAAGACTTCCTTTAGAATGAGGTACGCACATTATGAGTTCACAGTGGTTCCATTCGGGTTGTCAAATGCACCAACTGTCTTGATGTGTTTGATGAATGGAGTTTTCAAAAATGACTTAGATAAGTTTGTCATTGTATTTCTGGATGACATACTTATTTACTCAAAGTCTAAAGAAGAGAACAAACAACACTTGAGGATGGTGCTACAAGTATTGAGGGAGCATCAACTATATGCAAAGATGAGAAAGTGATCATTTTACCAGCGACAAATTCATTATTTGGGTCATGTCATTTCCAAGGAAGAAATAGTTGTGGATGTAGAAAA
>SNQJ01S0029226.1:37346-69058 GCA_010110895.2 Picea sitchensis
AGGAAGAACACATACACCCTAGAGAAGAATGGAAGAACTCACATGTTGCTTCCAATTAAAGATAAGGAGGTGAAACCTGAAGTAAGAAACATTGTACTTCTCATGAGTGGGAAGGAACTTCTTACAGAGGTTAAGAAGAAGGAGGAACCACAATTCATTGTGGTCAGGAAGCCTACAATTGTTTTAACTAGTACAAGGGTAGATGATTTACCGGAATAGGTTCAGAAACTGTTGGAAGCGTTTGCTGACATAGTAGTGGATGAACTACCTCGTTCGTTGCCACTGATCAGAAGTGTGAGTCATCATATTGATCTCATACCTGGAGCTAGTTTACCAAACAAAGCAGTGTACAGATTGACGCCGCAGGAGAATGAGGAAGTCAAAAGACAGGTCCAAGACTTAATGGACAAAGGGTTGGTTAGAGAAAGCTTGAGTCTGTGTGTTGTTCCGACAGTGATCAGTCCAAAGAAAGATGGAGGCTGGAGGATGTGTACAGACTCAAGGGAAATTAACAAGATAACCATCAGGTATATATTTCCATTTCCAAGGATGGATGATTTGACGGATTGCTTGAGTGGAGCCAAAAAAATTTCAAAGATTGATTTGAAAAGTGGATATCACCAGATTCTTATGAGAGAAGGTGATGAATGGAAGACAACCTTCAAGACTAACGAAGGGTTGTATGAATGGATTGTCATGTTGTTTGGTTTAACAAACACGCCAAGTACTTTCATGAGGTTGATGAATGAAGTCCTGAAGGATTTCATCGGAAAATTTGTCATTGTGTATCTTGATGACATATTGATTTTCAGTAAAATAGAGGCAGAGCATTTGAAACATTTGGCTATAGTAATGAAGAGGCTACAGCAAGAGAAGTTGTTGATAAACATGAAGAAATCCTCATTCATGAAGACAGATCTCATTTATTTGGGTTTTGTTATTTCTACAGACAAGCTGAGGATGGATCCAGATAAAGTGGAGGTGATTAAGAATTGGCCATCACCGAAAAGTATCTTTGAAGTTTGAAGTTTTCACGGATTGGCTAGTTTCTAGAGAAAAATCATCAGGAATTTCAGTGGAATTAGTGCACCAATGATGAACACAATGAAGAAGAGACACACGTCTTTTCACTGGACAACAGAGGCTGAGAAAAGCTTCAATTTGTTGAAAAGGAAAATCATAGAACAACCAATTTTGGTGTTGCCTGATTTCAAAAAGACATTTCAAGTAAAATGTGATGCAAGTGGATTTGCAATAGGGGAAGTCTTGAGCCAAGAAGACAGGCTGATAGTATACTTTATCGAGAAGCTGAATGAGGTGAAAGTGAAATACTCCACATATGACAAGGCATTCTATGTTATTATTCAGGCATTGAATAAGTGGAGACATTATTTGATCCCCAAGGAGTTTGTCTTATACAGTGACAATCATGCTTTGCAATTTGTGACTCAACAGGAGAAGTTGAATCGAAGACATGTTAAATGGGTTGAATACATGCAGAACTTTACTTTTGTAACTAAGAATATTTCTGGAGCTGCTAACAAAGTTGTTGATGCTTTGAGTAGGAAATGTTTGTTGTTGCAGGAGTTCAGAGTCAAAACACTAGGTTTTGATGATCGCAGGGACATGTACAGAGATGATCCAAATTTTAAAGAGGCGTATGAAGCAGCTAAGAATCCAATTCTCAGGTACATGAGTCAATGGACATAATACATGATCCAGGAAGGATTACTTTTTAGGGGTAATCAACTTTGTATTCCAAAATGCTCCATGAGGGAGAATTTTCTGAAGGAGAAACACAGTGGAGGATTGGTCGGACATTTTGGTCATGACAAGACATTCTCAAAGCTAAACGAGTCATATTTTTAGCCAAGAATGAGAGAATGCATCAAAAGGTTCAGTGGACTAAACAGATGCCATTTGTAGAGAAGCCACATATGGAAAGCATACTGGACAAAAGGGTTAGCAAGAAGACCAGAAGAAATGAATATTTTGAATACTTGGTCAAGTGGAAGGGACATCCAATTAAAGATGCCAGTTGGGAGAATGAAACAGAGATCCAGAAGCATGGGCAGACCCTGCGAGAGCTCATGGACAGGAGCCCATGAAAATTTTCAAGCGAGGGAGTATGATGCAGGAGCATCACCAACAACAAGCGATCATGGGACAAACACCAATGCATTTTGGCACATGATGAATCGTTTGAAATGTTTTGAAGTTTGATACACCAAACTTAAATGTAATAGTTAAGAAAGAGCGTACTTGTATATTGTAATCAGACCTTGAGCGTCCAGCTCTTGTATGAAGGACTAAGAGGCATTTATGCTAGTAAATGTAAGTAGGTAGCTTTGAATTCTTATATTAGACAATTTTAGGAGCCGGAGGGAAAATGAATATAGACACCCTCACTTGTATCATTGTAACATTAGCAACATTATCAATCGAAGAGAGCATAGGATATCAAAAGAAGAGAGATGTGTAGAAGAACCCATGTACAGAAGTTCTGGATTAATACAAAGATCTTTAGTTCAGACTCATGGTGTCCAATTGCTTTCTCTATTGTACATGTTGATTGATATATGCCTGTTTACTCTCTGTTATGCATTTTCTTTGATGTGTGAATGTATGATTTCATGTTGAATGTCTGAAATATGAAGAGAGGGAGAGTAAATAATGAGTTTCAATTGTTTCTCTGTCTGAGAAAGAGTTTTCCTGCAAGGAGTGCAGCGAAATTGTCTGCAAGGTGTGCGTTGACAGGAGTCAGAGTTCATCTCTACAAGCTCAGGAGGGATAACATTGTTCTCATTCTTGTAGAAGTGCAAGTTAAGCACAGGAGTCGTGCAAGGAGTGTGTAGGCCGAGTGAAGTCTCAGAGTTACAACCTGAGCGAAATTGTTGAAAGATTGTTGTTGCAGGGAGTGCGTAGAGTAGAAGAGGTTCAAATACTTGGGAGTATTTGAAGAATTGTCACAAGGATTGCGTGCAAGAGTCTTTTTGAAGACTCGAGTTGTGGAGAAAGCTCAGGAGGGATAGAGTCTTTGAAGTTGTTGAAGAGATGCTCAAAGAGGACCAGTGCCTTGAAGTATTGGAAGGAGGTGCAAAAACATTGTTTTGCTGATGGACAAGTTTCGTGAAGGCGTACTTGTTCATTTCACAAGAGTGTTAAGGAGGAATTGGATGGTCAGAATTCTCTGTGGAGAATTCATGAAGATCTGAGAACCATCATATCTTACAAAGGAGCAAGAAGGTTATGGTGAGTGTTTTTCTAAGTGCAAGCTCTGGAGAAATCAGGTTGTAGGATCTGAGCCAAGAGGGGTCGTTGGATTACTTGCATAATCTCATTTCGAGGCTTCGTGAGTTGGAGAATTGAAACCCTTGCATCAAGATTCGCGAGGTCGCAAGGTGTGAAGTTCCGAAATAGTGAAAGAATCTGAGCCGTCCGATTGGAAGGGCACGTGTCGCGAGATCCTCTCTATCGGGGATTCAGACATCGAGGTTCAGAGAAGGGAGACCTTCAACTTCGCGAGTGGAAAAGTCACGAGAGAATTGTAGCCACCCATCAGAGGAGGACAGGTGGTAGAGATCAAGGGATCTCATGAACTCGGAGGTTCGTAAGGTGAGAGCCCAAAGATTGGGTGCTCCAAGTTGCGAGTAGCGAAGTCGCAAGGAGCAAAGACAGCCATTGGATCTGGGTCAAGGGAGGATCGTTGGATCAGAGCCTCATCGCGTGTTTCGTGTATTCGGAGGTTTGGAGGTTGGAAGGACCTTATCTCAACTTCAGAATTCATGAAGTGTCAAGAGCCGAGGCAGTGAGGAAACATGTGGCAGAACCACAAGGTGGGGATGGGAAATAKACAAGYGGACACACATCACCTAGTGGAAGGAGTCAACACTTCGATGAATTCTCACGTCTCAGGGATTTGCGAGATAAGAGTACAAGATMTTGACATTGAAACTCGTGAAGTAACGAGTTGCAATAAGTGTGAAGGGAAGGTCAAACCTTGCTGACTTTCAATTCTCAGGAATTCATGAGATAAGAGTACGTGAGCTCGACCCTTTGACTCACGAAGTCGCGAGTAGCGAGAACGAGAGGAGAAAATTCAACATCGCCTCTCAGGGGTTTGTGAAAGAAAGGTGCCAAGGTTGAACATTCGAACTTGTGAAGTGGTGAGTAGCGAGAAGTGCTAGTGCTTAGACTAGTCGGTGGTCATGTGAGGAAGGCGCTGACAGAGGAAGAGCCATACCTGTATCGTCATTTCGGGTATCGTGAGATTTAAAAGGAAGAGTCGAAAGCCTCAACTCACAAACTCGCGAGAATGTGAGTTTCGAAAATGACCTTGGGTTAGGCCCTTGGTCATAGTGATGTGGTCGCTTGGGGAGAAAGGAGCTCGTGCCTACTGCTGTTCGCACAGGGGAGCTTCCCGAAGGACCTGTGGATCGATTTGAGAGGAGATTCCAGCAGGGAATCTGAAAGATTTGATCCAGCTCGAAGGGGTTAAATAGCGATCCTGTGAGTGGATCTCGGCCCGAGGGCCGATAAGCCTGTGTCAATTCACAGAAAAATTAAATATCAGGATAGTAAAATACAACTCCAAAAGTTTTCTTGAGTCCTTTGATCATGTTGTCTCGTTTCCATTGTTGGGCTTTCCCTATCAACTTCCTAAAACCAAATTTTATCCTCCTCGCTAGGTAGAAACAACCTTGTTGGCTCCCTATCTCTAACAAAACCTTGGATGGTCACCTGGTCCTTCATTCCCAAATCCCCATAAATCTCATCCCACTAGTATCTCCAATATGTTCAACAACCACATTTGCAAAATCACAATTTGAGTCCAAAACTTCCTTCTCAATGCATAGCTTTCCCTTTTATTTGTCTCCCCTATCTCAAGGCCATAATCCCCCCCTTATTATTCCTTCCATTTCCTTCCTCCTCTAGAATATCAACCCCATCATCAACACCAACCCTTCCTAACATCCTCGTTGACATACGTTACGAGGAAAATATATCTATGGAATGGGGTAAACCACAACAGACGAAAATGACTACAGAAATCAACTCTAATATCAAGTATTCTATATAAACAAATATTCTAACAAGAGACTACCTTTTCCAAACGTTCGATGAAGTCCACCATTGAGCATTTGACTCAAATAAATAAAACAACAACTTGTCCTCAACAACCAAGATACGCAAGAATATTGTGAAAAGAGTATTTCTATTAAAATGTAATCAACAGAAGTGTATGAATGACAAACTTTTGTGTCGACATGGTTTGAAATAGAGAAACTAAGTCCCTTCTAGCTAGGCCTCCATCAAAGGAAATCTCATATAAGAGAGACAATGATGCTCTCAATCAAGTAGGGAAGAACTCGGGGGTTGAACAATGTGTTCATACTTAAAAAGGTTAAAGGGATGCAGACTCAATATGAAGTGAATAATTTCTCTACAATAACTTTTCTCTCAAAGTTGAATTATTCTCCTCTTTTCCAGAACTTGGATATGGTCCATTTATAGCCTTCAAATGGACCTGAAGGGCCAATTTAGAACGTTTCCTATATATGGAAGGTCAAGGATCATGGATCTTTTGACGTGACATGGAAAACCGACACCATTTTTTAATTTTGGGTACAAAACCCGATGTACGCGGGTTGTAATGGTGCAACATGTGTATACACATGTTGTATAATAGTTAGGTCATGTATATGTGGAAAAATATTAATTTTATCTCTGGGAACTGCAAAAAGGGACTTCAAATCTTCATAGGGAAATGGAAAAATCCTTTTGAGAAAATTTGCATAGGGTGAGGAAAATCTTGCTATAACAGATGCCCCCTAATGTGTGAGGTCATAGGAGTATCCGTGATGGATGAAATACATTATAATACCCAGAAGTGGAGTAATGGAGACCCAGTTGGATGAACTAGTTTCTCATGAGAATATTACTATCTATACTGACTTTGCGCACATGGCTTCCAATTTGAGCTACACTGCAGATCCATGTAAAAATATACCAAATAGTTGTTCATGGCCATGAATAGACAATACAAAGGTGGATACACACCAGAGACTGTCATAGTCACAAACAAGTCCTAGTAAAACCAGTCTCAAAATCAAYYTGAATATATCTGTATACAATGGAGTACAATCTAATCTCCCATGATCACTGAAGTCACATAGGTACTAGTCCAATGAAAGATAGCGAGAAATTGGGAAAGCTGCGACTATGAACTGATGTCTTCAATTCTTCTACATGATCCTCCAAAGGTTAAAGTCTACACCATGTGAATAAAGGAGTTTAGTTCGAACACAATGAGACTTCGTTTGATTACCGATCATTAAGGTATACTGTTAAAAAACGTGAGACAACCTACCGATAATGAAAGTAGATATCAAGGCACCAAGTACATTCTTACAAGTGTGAATAAAGGTGTTTAGGTTGAACACTTGAAGAATCCATCGATCAGGAGACATTGATGTATTCCCAACTGTCGATGGCGGGAGAACCTGCCACTAATGACTACAAGCCTCTAGGTACCCGTAGGACTCTAGGTCTCATTTCTAGAATAGATGGGTTAAAGTCTATGGAAGGAGACCTGATGAAAAGAGAGAATTAAGTCATCTCTCATCATTCATCACGACGTACAAAGTAGGAGCTTGATGATTTGGATGAATTCGTATGAAGAACATGTTCATGAACCAATGATCCTGTGCGTATTTCGCATGCGCCAGATGCAAGAGGTACACGAAAAAGACCCTCTAAATAAAAACCAATAATGAAAATGTTTGAAAAAGGTGAGGAAACCACCAAAAAGGATAATGGCGTCCAAGACACTACACAAATCCCAATGTGTGAATAGATTTCTTGTCGTCAAACACAAGGAAACCCCCTAGTCAGTGACCAATGATGAAATGTCGACAGTTGGGTTCAAGGTTACCTACCAATGATGAAAATAGGACCAGGGTGCATGATAGGACTACAACTTCATGTAACTCTGATACGCACCGAGGTTATAGCTGACATGAAAAGCCAAGAGTTCTGAGGAATGGCTGACATAGGTTGATAGACATCCTTTGAACAAGAGCATGAGACATATGGAAGAATCTAGCAGCATAGACTCAATGATGAAACTTTGTGATGCAAGAGGAACCAATCAAACTCTCCATAGGGACTAGAAGAGTAATCAGTCAGGGGAGTAAACTCTAAGTAACAAGCTCAACTTCCTAAGGTCATGCTAAACCCAAAATTTTGATGACACGTGGACTCAAAATTTTGATCTTTGTTCAAAGGAGACACAATTGTTGCCAATATAAGATAATATTAATTTCCCTCCCGTCTTTTTTTTTTCATAGAGAAATGAATGTTATGATATGGAGGAGGAAATGAGTGTAACTAGTTCTAACTGTGGAACATACCTATGCTCAATGAAAGGAGGTGCATGCAGGATATGGACACTTGGGGGAATGTTTCCTCTTGGGTATAGGGTGTCAAACTGCAAAGGATATAAACAAGGATCTGCTTGGTTGATGATGCAAAATGTTGAGGTGATAGGTTTATAATGTGAAATCGAGAACCAACAATAGGCTCAATACTGCAAGCAAGAGAAGGAGATGCAATTACATATGAACAACAAAAAAATGTCATTTTTCATAAAATTAGTCTACTTGGTTTTAAAAATGGGTAAACTTACACCAAATAGACGTCCTTTCAAATCCAATTTACGAGTGTGAAAGAGACAAGTTCACTAGTCAATCTTTTCACTTTTTGAGAGAGTCACACAAGAGCTTAAATAAGACTCATTGGGAGTCTCACTAGGTATAGGTCAACATGCTTATGAGTAAGAAATTAGGTTCAAATGCAAATTCATATATTATCTATAAGGGACTCCCAGTCCTATGGACACAAATCTCTGCATGGGCACTAAATGGTGTGGAGGATCTAACTAGGGCACCCAAGTTTGGTAAGTCTCTACCATTTAATAACGACACTTCTAGTTGCAGAAAGAAGGTTATGTGTCATTACTAAATGGATTCGTAAATAAGGCATATGAGTTGCAGTCATAGGATGATGCAAATGTTCACAATGGATTGATGACCTATCATGTATGTTTGTTGATGAAAATACATGTCCAAAGTACGAAGGGGTGACATGGTGCCATAAGCCGCATGAATCCCTAGATAAAACCACCAAAACCAACTCCATCCATTGTCGTATTAGTCCATTAGGAAAAAATATTAGTAAAAACCATGTAAAGTGGGTAAAAGTTTTCTATAAATAGTAAAAATAACCAATTTTACTATAACATTTGTATTTTTTACCCAAATAGTGCATTTTGGACCAAATTGCCCCCGAATTTCAACTGTTGATTGTGGGAGCCATGAGTGATGGAATCAATAACCGTCTGGACCAGGTAATTCATCATGCTCCTCTCTTTATTTCTAGTGGATTAATATTTGTAATTGTGTCTCTGTTTTTGAGTATTTCAATGCGCAAGTTAGAAACTAGGGTATACGCGGGTTGTAGATCATTAGGTTGCATATACACAACCCTATACATGATTGTTTTCAAAACAACCAGAATATAAGAAGCCATATATGTGAATGTGTAATATGTATCTCACGTACAAGTTCGTGGATATGGTTTTTAAAATGTTGCTAACTCAAAAAATGGTTTTAATCTTGCAAGATGGTACTAGAGTGAATAAAAAGAGAGCATGAAGAGGTGGATGTTGCAGTGGAGAGAGATACAATGGCCCATATGGCATTAAAAATATGTGGGATGTATAATTTTTGGGAACTCAAAGGTATGAGGGCTCAAGTGAGACTTCTCCAGATGTTAGTGAACTATTGGGATCTAGATACAAATACCTTCAACCTTGATGGGCACCCCTTGAATATTGAAGTTGAGGACATATACTTCTTGACAGGATTGTCACATCAGGGTGAGGTGGTCAACCTAAAATCCTAGGAAGTTGGGAGTGGCATGAACATAGAGGACTACATAGCCACTCATTGCATTGTAGGGACCAAGAAGGTAGGTAGCCAACTCTCGATCAGAACGATCAACAATATAAGTCTCAAGATTGTTTTCCTAGTGTTGACATGGATCACAGGGTCGCCCTCGTTTCATCAGGAATCGAGGCCACTTATATTCTATTCAATGAAGTTCTTGTGACACATGGTTTATGACTAGTGCACCTCACTGCTGGCCAACATGAATATCCAGCTGACAGACTACAAACTGGGTAGAAATAGGAACTTCAGGTTCGCATCTATCCTATGTAGTTTTTTCTTTGAGCAGGTTCTAGGATTGGGCCCTAGAGGCAGGATTGTTCTTCATGAACCTCACGATCCATTCATGGCACGAAGGACTGAGGTGATGAGGCGTAAGGTAGGTGGTAGGGTGTCAACACCCTACAATGACGAGTTTTTCTTCTGGTGGAGTTAGTAGGTGATGTCTCTAGAGGAATACCCTTATACAAGGATTGACTTTAGAGGATATATGGACATTTCGTTACCACCAGGTTTTGCCTACAGAGACATAGGTATGCAAAAGTTTTTGAATATATCATAATTTTTTTATTTTTGTATAACAAAACAAAAACATTTTTGGATGATGTTAAGTACTAACTAAACATGTATGTTACGCAGATGTGGGTCTGTGATGACTGAACATAATTCCATGACACCTGTGGAGGCACCGGGGGGATGAGCCAGCGGGAGGGGACGTTGATATAGTGATTCAAAACATGCAGGGAAACCTGTGTCATTTGACGCAAAGGATTCCCATGGTTCAGGTAGAGGATCTATCATAGGTGATGCAACGAAAGGTGGTAGGTGTGCCCCATGCTTGGGTATGACTCTTTCGGTGTCTCTTAAATGCCATAGTATGCTATCATGACACACATCTGACGCCACAGGAAGAGATGTCGTGATTATTGCATGATCGTTTGTATATGTATTTTGAGGGTGTGAGCCCCAATGTTTTACTATAACACCATATTTTTGGAGAGATGAAATATATATAAAAACATTGGTCTTTAGATTTACTTATATTACAATGTGTACATTGATTAAAGTGTTTTATTTGCTTTATTTATGTGACAAATTCCAATCTAAAACAAAATTAGAATATGCATCACATACATAATTAGAACTTCTAGGTATGTGATGATAAGTAATGAAATCAAAATGTCATTCCAAAATTCGTACCCATAATAATCGTCGGAGTAGAGTAGGGTCTCTCACACGGTAACTGTCGTTCAATTGACATACTACTAATTGGGAGTCCAGGCAAACTTCTAAAGGGAGAATATCGTCTAAAATGGAATCGCATAAAAGTTCTATAATGACGCTATATTCAGACACATTATTCGTTGATGACCCTATGAAAATGTCACCTGAAGACACCAGTAGAACCTCGGGTGAGTAAAAAACCCAAGCAAAGGAAGCCAAGTTTCGTGTATGACCATTGGCCCCATCTGTGAATCCTAAGTAGAATGAAGACTCTGTTGAAATCTTCCAACCAAGGGCAAACTCGATAAGCAAGTTGAAGATGAAAAAAGGTTAAAATATATATACACTAAAATACATTAGTATACAAAGAGTTATGCCCAAGATTGGGTTCAAGTGTAATATCTTTTCAAGTAGAGCCCATTCATGGGCTCAACCAACATATTCCATTCATAATCTTCTAATTCATAGGCTCCTTTTTCTAAGACACGTCTGTAATATTCCAGATATAAAAAAGTATGCATAACAGAAATAAATAGCTAGAAATGGCAGATGAACAACAATATAACCAGACCAACACCACAATAATACCAAAATGATACTAGAATAACACGAGAAAGAGCACTTTGATTACTGAGAGAAATGTTCACTTGCCTCTTTGAGGGGGAAACCTCCAACAGAGAAGAGCTCTATTACAATAATATCCAAGACAAAGCTTCTCATACCCTTGACTCTTATTTATAGTAAATATGTCTATCAAAACAACAATCTAGAGGAAGATCCTTCTAGAAGCGGAAGCTTCTATTAGGTCTTATTACATTGGACTTATTCTTCCTTATTACTACGCCTTATTCATATTGACCTTTATTACATGGAAATATATTATTCTACCTATGTGAGGGTTAGGTCCCTAACAACATCGCACAATATAGGGACCGTGCCACATGTGTTTGAACTTGTCTTCYCCCAGTGGTTCTTTGGCTTGGTCGTGCAGAAGGACCAAGTCACCCTCAACATACTTCCGAGGACATACAAAATTATCATATTTGACCTTGACACGATGTTTATTCACTTCAATAGCTGTGGAGAAGTCTTGATGCTGATCATCTAGACTCTCTAGGTGTACGAGGTGTTGTTCGAGATCGAAAGTGTCAGGTAGGAGTGTAACTGCCAATCTAAGAGAAGGGATTTCACATTCAATGGGTAGGATTGAATCCACACCATGTACTAAATGGAAAGGAGAAAAAATGGTGGAAGTCTTAAACGAGGTTCGGTATTCCCAAAGTGTTGGATAAATCATGATATGTAATTAAAATTTGTTATGGGTGGCATTTTTATGCAAAATGGTCTTGAGAGACTTGTTCACGATCTCTACTTGTCCATTTTTCTGGGGGTAGTAAGGGGAAGAATGACCATGTTCGAACCTCATTTTCAATGCTAATTCTTTCATCATTTTGTTTTGAAAGTGACTGCCACGATCAATGACAATCTCACTCAGGATTTTGAACCTAGCTATAATTTGATTGAACATGAAGAATGCAACATTCTTACCATCGAATTTAATTGTAGGCATGGCCTCATCCCACTTAGTAAATTAGTCTACGACCACGATAATGTGTTGATGCTCCCTAGCCAAAGTTGGGTTGCAATCCACAAAATTCACCCCCCACTTGGTGAAGGGACCGTTGGTAACTACTGGATGGAGAGGAGATGGATGCGAGCGCATATTCCAAGTGAACACCTCGCAGGGGTGACACTTCTTAACCTCTTAGACACAATCTTTATAAATATACAACCAACTATAATCGTCTCACAAAATTTTATGCGGTGTTGCAAGCCCGGATAGATGACCACCACAATCCCCACTGTGGAAGTCATTTAGAAAAAACTCAACTTCTTTGTGATTCAATAAATGATGCAAGATACTATCTCCTCCTCGATGATACAAAGTGTCTTCAATGATAAGGTAGTTCCTATCTTGGTATCGTATACATCGTCAGCTATCTCTTGAGATATGTTGAGGGAAGTTCAAAGTTTGAAGATAGACCATAATATCTCTGTTAGAGTCCTATAATTATAGGTAACTCTATTCTTCGACTGTTTATTTGGCGTTTCTCTCATGATGACGAAGTCTGGCTCGGTTGATCCCATTTTCCCCTCCATCCATTTCGCCCGATACTTCATCACCCTGTTGCATCCTTCATCCACGCTGTGCCCTCACTCCCTTGTCATCTTGTCCAGTTGACTACATCCCGCTCACCATCTATCCATGCATAAATCAAACTTAGGATAAACAAAAAGAATAATAGATTAATAAGGTTAGCAATAAAATTAGTATAATTAGAATAGGTTAAACTAGTTAATAACCAATTAATTATTAATTAATTAATAAATAAATAATTAAAGTTAGTTGTTACAATAGTAATTAGGTTAGTGTTTATTAATTAACATTAATAATAACTAATAAACAAAACAAACATTTTTTAAAAACAAATTAAATAAAATATAAAATTAAAACAAATAAATTATAACACAAATAAACACAAAACACATATAACAAAAATAAAATTAAAAAAAAAACATATATAAAATAAAACATTTAATATAATAAAAAAAAATGAAAATAAACGAAAACCAAAAAAAAATAAAAAATTAAACAACTAAAACAATCCTATCCTAAGTTTTATACCCATTCCCCTATACATATCAGAATCCCCCCCCCCCNAAAAAAAACCGCTTACCACTTCGGAGGGGTCCGAAATACCACCCTTCCCCCCAAAAAAATCGCTTTCGTAGCATTTTGAAATGTTAACTTGCAAAGTGATTTCCGGGCAAACTAAATAAAATTTTGAAAAACCGAGAGAGGTTTTTCTCCATAACAAGATGAAGAACAAAAAATTCTCTCATTTTTTTCACAAGTTCCATGAGTAGGGAGAATCGAAGCCATCTTCGAGCCCTATTTTGACATAATTTCGATTTTTCTGTTACAGTCCTGATTTTGCGGGAGCTGTTACGGTGAGCTGGAGGCGAATTTGGAGAAACCAAAGGTAGTTTGTGTCCATAACATGCCCATATACAATACAATCCTTCAATTGTTTCCTAGGTGTCAGCATTAAAGAGAAACAGATGTTTGTTCAGACCCCATTTTTGTAGAAATTCGGTCCATCTTTCATGGTGGACAGTTCCATATTTTTGGGGATTTCTTGTTATTTTTGGCCGAGGTGGTTAAATCTGACTTTAAAAACTTGTTGGGGGATCTCTCCTATTTATTTAGATGATTTTAATGTAAATGTGGTTGATTCTGGCACCCGAGAATGGGAGGGACCATGATTGAATTTTGTATCAAAGCTCATAGAGCTTTCTGTTTTTCATCAATTCAATAATACAGACACAACGATTACATGATTCTTGTGTCAAATCTATTGGTGAAGTTCTCCTCCTGTAAATTGTTTCCTCTGTTTCCATATGTTTTCTTTCCTTATTATCTGGTAGAAGTTTATGAGTATAATTTGTTGAAATATACACTTTGTTTCTAGCTGTGCATAATATTAATGTTTTCTTCTGATATTCAATGGAAGAATTCTTCATTGCTCTATTGCTAAATTGATCATTTCTTTTTCCTCCTCTTTCATGTCATTTAATTTTACCAGATCCAGTAATTTTCCTACCTTGCCCTGTAAGGTTGTCTGTAGGATTTTTTTTTGATTGAATCTCAGATTGTGACTCCATAGCCCATGGCCCTTTTCTCTTGCTCCAACCAAACCAATTAAAAAATACAAACTCTGAACCCATTAGCTAGCCTAATACCTATTCAAATAAATCTAAATCTGACAGAGAGATCCCTCTCTGAGTCTTAGAGGGCTAGATCCTTGACTCGAAGAGGTTTTGATGTTTTCTCTGTGATTGCCTCCACAGCCTTGGGAAAATTACAGAGTGATAAAATAATGACGACTATTCGGGACTTTATCCAGTAGTAAACTTCAAAGTTCCAGATCTGATCACTGATGGTGGAAAGTGACCAGACACAAGAAGGCTGAAATATTTCACCTGGCGACTCCAATCATCTCCAGGCACTGCCAACTCAAAGACGCCACTGGAGTAAGAACCTAAAGCATGGTCAAGCAGCCTAGAAAGACCAGGTACTCAAGCTCAAATTGCATTCAAGACATCTTTGGTTTTATTTGTAATCATGTTTTGTCTTATTCTAAGCCTGATCAAAAGTATATTGCTGAAGATTACATTGACCACCTGTTAATTGATGAGTCCCAAGAGATCAGAACCCCAATTGTATATTATGTACATACTCATACACCTGTGCACACCCCAGATGCATCTGTAGAAATCCTAGTGAGACATAAGCCTCCTTCTTTATCTCCTACTCCTGCTAAACCTACAGATGGTTTTAAGCCTCTTGCTTCATCTCCTATGCTTGCAAAAATCCCAGACCGATACAAGGCTCTAGATTTGCCTCCTATTCTCCATGACCTCCCTGTTAATTACATCAATAATATGCCCAGGTTTGATGTAGAAAATGGGAAGATCACTGCTGAAAAGCATATTCAAAACCTTGAGGATTTTCTTGATCTGTTTGAGACCGAAGATGATGATGTCTACATCAGAATTTTTTCCTTATCATTGCTAGGTAAATTCAAGAATTGGTTTAAGAATATTCTAGCCGGAAGCATAATAAATTTTCATCTGCTCATGCATGTTTTCTTAGATAGATGGGTGATCATGAGAACTGTGTTTCTCATCCTAGAAGAGTATGATGATTTGAAAAGACATCTAGGGGAAACAGTACAACATTTTTCATCAAGGTTCAATAAGGTATATCATGCAATACCTGTTGATATAAGGCCACCCCCAGGATCAACCCACCTTCATTTCCCAGATGCCTTCGATCCTGAGATGGAATTCCAATTAAGAGAAAGGAACATTGCAACTCTCGAAGAAATGCATAACATTATAGTTGATTTGGAAGCTTGCAAAGGTCAAAGGTAAAGAATGAAGAAAAGGATCAGCTGAAATCTTCAGAAGTTAAACTGGATATTTTGGCCAGCGACATGGAAGAGATGATGCAGAGATTAGAAGGAAAGATGAGATTGTTGTCCAAAGACATCATGTTTCATTGATTTCTAAGAAAGAAAAGGTCACCATTCCCAAACATTTTGCAGCTCACCCTTTGTACCATGGTTTGGATAATGATTCTTTCATGTATTCCATTCACCATACAGTCAAAGATGAAGTTCAAAATCAGAGGGTGGTGGAAAATTATCCTAACATGATATGCATGTTCAATACCATTTCATCCATGGATGATTTACCCAAGTATGATCAGTATGATGATGATCATAAGGATGAAATATATGTGGACTATTCAAAGCAATCAGTAGCATGTTGTTGGAAGGAAGAAGTTTAGTTGTAGCTCAGACATGACAATCAGCCTTTGCCCAACAATCATGATAGTGATAAGGAAAATGCAGAAAAATTCAGAGTAAGGGAAAAATGTTTTCCCTTATGTTTCTCATCTTTTCAATTTCTGAAAAGAAACTCTAGGCAAGTTGTAAATAGTGAAGACAAAAAAAATTCTGATGAGTTAGTAAAGGACGTCATTGATAACATGGGACCTCTTTTAGACCCAAAATCATAGTCACTGTTTTCCTTTGATTTTCAAAGTCCAGATGGAAGTCCAGAGCTCGAAACAAGATTTGAAACAGTGGAATGTAATTTTGTCCCATTAGATTATAATTCATTTCAAATTTTGAAGGAGACTCTTGAACAAGTGTTGGAGGATAAATACATAAAAAGTCAGGAAATTTCATTTGAATCAATGAAACAATCTTGTCAGTATTTTCAGGATCCAATAGTTGATCGGTTGGATGACCTGTGGGGTCAAAATCATTCTTCATTCACCAATCATGAGATGAAAAGTTGTTATGATATTGACATGATCAGGCAGTCAGTTACATGGGTGTGTTCAGCAGAAGCATCATTTCAGAACTCATCAGAAAAGTTGCAGCCATGTCTGGAAGTGCATGAGGATGCAAATAACATAACTACAACATCAAATCATGAAGTTGAGTTGGTTAAATTTGAATATCCAGTAATAGGTCAATTTTATCTTTATCCAGTGGCTATTTATATGGAGAAATTGTTCATCACAGGGCCACAATGCATTCCCAGTATTTCTATTATGTGTCGTGTTTATCAAGCCCCTTGTGATGAGGATCAAGATGGAAAGTATTTCATGATGCCTATGAACTTCCATTTCTGATATTGTTTGAAAACATTGAAAGAGCAGAGTTGTTAGAGAAGTTGCTTGACTGGTTGCATTGGCATTATTGTATCATTTAGAACGACAAAATTATCAGTAGCATAGGGTAGGTAGGAGAATGTGAATAAGCTCAACATTCTAAGCATCTCTTTTTGAGCAGTGTTCATTTTGATTTGGTTTCAGTTGCAAGATCAAAATAGGTACAGGTTGCAAAATAAGATTTTGGGGATAGCCCAATGGATAAAACATTGATCTGCATGTTCATATTTTAATGGTTCTTAACACCTCCTAAAAGAGTTGCCATCCCTAAGTGGAGCCTGTGTTAGAGTACTATAATTATAGGTAACTCGATTCTTCGACTGTTGATTTGGCGTTTCTCTCATGATGATGAATTCTAGCTCGGTTGATCCCATTTTCCCCTCCATCCATTTCGCCCAATCCTCCATCACCCTATTGCATCCTTCATCCACGTTGCATCCTCACTCCCCTGTCCTCTTGTCCAGTCGACTACATCCTGCTCACCACCTATCCATGCATAAACCAAACTTAGGATAAACAAAAAGAATAATAGATTAATAAGGTTAGCAATAAAATTAGTATAATTAGAATAGGTTAAACTAGTTAATAACCAATTAATTATTAATTAATCAATTATTGATTAATTAATTATTAATTAATCAATTATTGATTAATTAATTATTAATTAATTAAAGAATAAATAAGTAAAGTTAGTTGTTACATTAGTAATTAGGTTAGTGTTTATTAATTAACATTAACAATGACTAATAAACAAAACAAACATTTGTTAAAAACAAATTAAATAAAATATAAAATTAAAACAATTAAATTATAACACAAATAAACAC
Source organism: Picea sitchensis (assembly GCA_010110895.2). Classification (NCBI taxonomy): domain Eukaryota; kingdom Viridiplantae; phylum Streptophyta; class Pinopsida; order Pinales; family Pinaceae; genus Picea; species Picea sitchensis. The sequence goes on from SNQJ01S0029226.1 coordinate 54,716, forward strand.
AAAACACATATAAAAAAAATAAAATTAAAAAAAAGAGCATATATAAAATAACACATTTAATATAATAAAACAAAAATGAAAATAAATGAAAGCCAAACATAAAACAAAACAAAAAAATTAAAAATTAAACAACTAAAACAATCTTATCCTAAGTTTTATACCCACTCCCCCATACATATCGGACCCTCGCCCCCTCCCTCATGTCCCATCACCTCAAATGTCCGAAAATATGTTTATTTGAAACCACCCATGGACAAGTTTTGGCTTCACATGCCAGAGGACCCCCCCTAAAACCGCTTACCAACTCAGGGGGGTCCGAAATACCACCCTTCCCCCAAAAAAAACTTATTTCGCAGTGTTTTGACCAGTTAACTTGCAAAGCGATTTCCGGGCAGACTATATCGAATTTTGAAAAACTGAGAGAGTTTTTTTTCCATAACAGGATCAAGAAAAAAAAAATCTCAGTTTTTTCATAGGTTCCATGAGCAGGGAGAATCCAAGCCATCTTCGAGCCCTATTTTGCTAGAATTCTGATTTTTTTGTTACAATCCCGATTTTACGGGAGCTGTTACGGTGAGCTGGAGGCGAATTTGGAGAAAACAGAGTTTTGTGTCTAGAACATGCCCATATACAATAATATCCTTCATTGTTTTCCCAGGTGTCAACATTGAAGATAAACAGATGTCTTTTCAAACCCCTTTTTTGCAGAAATCCGACCCATCTTTCATGGCAGATAGTTCCATATTTTTGGGGATTTCTTGCTATTTTTGGCCGAGGTGGTTAAATCTAACTTACACAACTTGTTGGGGGATATATCCTATTTATTTAGATGATTTTAATGTAAAGGTGGTTGATTCTGGCACCCGAGAATGGGAGGGACCATGATTGAATTTTGTATCAAAGCTCACAGAGCTTTCTGTTTTTCATCAATTCAATAATACAGTCGTAGCAATTACATGATTCTTGTGTCAAATCTATTGGTGAAGTGCTCCTCCTATAAATTGTTTCCTCTGTTTCCATATGTTTTCTTTCCTTATTATCTGGCAGAAGTTTATGAGCAGAATTTGTTGAAATATACACTTTGTTTCTAGCTGTGGATAATATTAATGTTTTCTTCTGATATTCAGTGGCAGAATTCTTCATTTCTCTATTTCTAAATTGATCATTTCTTTTTCATCATCTTTCATGTCATTTAATTTTACCAGATCCAATAATTTTCCTACCTTGCCCTGTAAGGTTGTTTGTAGGATTTGTTTTTGATTGAATCTCAAATTGTGATTCCATATCCCATGGCCCTTTTCTCCTGCTCCAACCAAACCAATTAAAAAATCCAAACTCTGAACCCATTAGATAGCCTAATACCTATTCAAACAAATCTAAATCTGACAGAGAGATCCTTCTCTGAGTCTTGGAGGGCTAGATCCCTGACTCGAAGCAGTTTTGATGTTGCCTCTGTGACTTCCTCCATAGCCTTGGGAAAATTACAGAGTGATAACAATCTCCATACCAGGGGTCTGACAATGAGACAAGGAGAATGTTTTCATCCACAAATGAATCAACATGAATAAAATCCTCATCTAAACAAGGGAAGTCACATATTAACTCTTCAAAAACTAGCGATTTCTTGGATTTCGTAGAAGCAAAATCGAGATAAAATTCTTCTAAGATGACAATCCATTTATATGATTTCCCCCCTATGATATGCCTAGTAAGGAAGTATTGAAATGTATTGACATCGACAACTACAATAGTTTTGAAAACCAATATATAGTGTCGCAATCGTTGAATTGCGTGAACAGAATCCAAAGATAGCTTTTCAACATGAGAATATTTGAGTTTAGGGCCCTCTAAGTTTCGACTAATATAGTAAATGATGTTCTCACGGAGCTCGTAATCCTCCTGAACCAACACCATACTAATTGTCTCTTCATACGCGGTGATATAAAGCAAGTAATATTTATTGTAGTCAGGAGACTTCAGCAAAGGCGTCGATACCAAGGATTTCTTCAAAGCATCGAAGGACTCCTGGGCTCACTCATCCCAGATAAAAGGAGTGTCCTTCTTTAAGAGATGCATGAAATTGTTAGTAATATTGTCATATTTCACTATAAACTGTCGTAAAAAGTTATATTTCCTCTGTAAACATTGAAGTTGATGAATAGTGTGCAGGGGAGGAAATCAAAGTATTTCCTCAACCTTTAATTGATCCACCATGATCCTAGTCTCAAAGACTAAGAATCCTATAAGATGACCTAACCTAACGCAAAAGATGCATTTTTTAGGGTTCAAACAGATGCGGTAATGGAGACATATTCAAAAAAATAGCCAAAGGTGGGTAGGGTAATCCACTCTCTTATGGGAGTGAGCAGTGAGATCATCAAGATAGGATTTGACTATATGATTGAGATTGTAAAATGTGAAGGTCATAGCTCATTGGAAGGTTTCTCTGAGTTCTTAACGATGAAAGGCATTTTCCGATATGCAAATGTACCCCAAGGACAAATAAATTTTGTCTTATGTTGGTCCTCGGGCTTAATCTGAATTTGGTTATACCCTAAAAATCTGTCCATAAAAGAAAAAACTTTTCTTCCTGCACACTCATCAAGAATATGATCAATGAAGGGTGGTAATAAGTTGTCTTTAGGATAGGTCTTATTCGGGTCTCGAACATCCATGCATACACAGATGGTTCCTTTCTTTTTATTCATAGGAATGGCATTAGATACCCATTCAGTGAAGGGAACCGGGTAGATAAATCCAGCGTTAAGAATTTTTTCTACCTCTACCTTAATAATAGGGGCCTTCCTAGGATTGACACCTCTAAGTCGTTGTCAAACAGGTTTAGCATTAGGGTAGGTTTTAATATCATGTTCGATAATTCGAGGATCAATTCCTGGAATCCCTTCATATGACCAAGCGAACAAATCACAAAATTATTTGAAGATATTGGTGTAGATCATAATTTATTCTGACGAACAATCTGCACCGATGTATACATTTTCAACCTTTGTAGGAATACGATAAATATTGATCATGATGGTAGGGGAAACACTTGCCATGTTTCCTTCAACATAAATGTTGTGTGTATCAAGTGGACCTACAATGTGACCAACTATCTCACTCAAGGTAGATCTAAAATCATCTTGTTCGATTCTAGAAAGCTCTGGGAGAAAATAAGAGTGATGGTGCATATCATCCCATCACCTTTCAAAACCATTCATGGCATCTACAATTGCTTCATTTGAGGGTAAATTATCATCGACATAGTCACTTGAGAAAGACAATGAAGTGGACCATAGGGCTTGAGAATAGAATCCTCCTCGTCCATCTACGAGGTGATAGGATATGGATCAACAAAAGAGTCAAGAATAGTCTAGTACACTATCTCTATTGTCGATAGTGGCATAGCCATTCTAGTATGTGATTGACCTTTACATGATGCATTCGAGGAAGGTAGGGTCAAAGGGTCATTAAAATACGAAGTGAGAAAAGGAACATACCTCATTGACAAAGAAGACCTACTGGACATGGCATAAATATAATGAACCAGTGCCATGAAATTAAAGGTACCCATAAGGGATGAATACATTCTGACACCGATATTCTCAGTTGTCAGCTGATAATTGTCAATCACGGGGATCGATGGTCCAATCGATGCATTAGGGCTAGCATACGCAAAGGAAAACTGGTCGATTATCACGATCTTCCCATCGTGAGGAAAGAAAAGAGTATGGAAGACAGACAATACGATTGAATTCATAGCATAAGTCCAATTACGTCCTAGTAACAAGTTATAGTCGAGGGGTGCATCAACCACCTCAATATCCACCTCCACTGTCTTCCCACCTAACTAGACCGGGAAGGCAAGAATAATATCGTGAGGGAGGAAAGAACGACCGTCAAAAGAAGTAAATGTAGTTGAATATTAGGAAAGGGACATCACACATGTTGCAATGCCTTCATCAATAACAATATGTTTGATGGTATACTTTGAGTAACCCATGTGGATTTGGAATGCCACATGGTAAGGCAAGCGAGGCTTCACATCCATCATGTCAAACTTGATAACCTTAGAGCCACATGGATCTATATCTCCTAATGTAGATAACAAGGCATTCCTCTGTGAAGGACATGTTTGGAGTACCTCCAGAGATGACATCGCACAAGGTCTTTGACCCAGATCCTCAACAATAGAGTATTTTTGGGTGGCTCTAGCATTAGGATTATGGGTAGAGCACTTGAGTACTCCTTTCAGAATACGAGGCAGGGGCTCTGGTTTTTCGATCTATAAAGGATTCTCTGAAGGAGGGGGAGACTCTAGACCAGGTACAATATGTCAAGAATTGTTATCGTGAGACAAAGTGGCTACATTAACCTTAGACTTAACCATATTGATGCATAGATGGTCACAGTATTGCACCGGTGGGTTTTTACTTCCACTCATCACATTTATGGTATTCGAGGAGCTCGAGGCCATGTGTTGATTATGTGGAAAATGATTAGTTAGCACAATCGAAAATAGAGATAAAAGCCTCACAAATTTCGCAAGTTTGGGTCATGAGTGGGTAACGTGATCGTCTGTACAAAGATTGTAGGGAAATTTCACCTTTATCCTTTCTTTCTTTCCCTCACCAAAAATATTATTCGACTTCTCCTTATTACCATTGTCCTTGGGTTTATTATTATTTTTTCCACCCTTACGATTGTTACAACATCCTTTCTCTTTATTCTCTCATGGTTGTTGGTTACCATTTGTGTTGGTCAACGATTTCACAGAATGTACATCCATTGATTGAGTGGGAGTGGAGGCCACATATGAAGTTGGCCCTCCTACAGACTAGTTTAAAGACAAATATTTCAACTAGCTTGTCACCAAGTCTGCATATTTCACATTTGTGGAGCCTACAATTCTATCTGCATGAGGATCAGGCTTTTGTCTAGGGTCATAGTTTGACCTTGGTGCATCTAGAATAATTTTGTATAACATCCCAAACTAATCATATATAACATCTAGCTACTAGACTTTAAAAATTGCTTCTTCCTCAGATGTAACCCTGGATGTAGAAACATCATTCAAAATATAAGGTTGTAGATACTTAAGGAACCTCTCTAGAAGGAATTCTAGAGTATGCAAGCCTTGAAAAAACTCTTTCGTCTATGCCACTCTTGGATGTGATCTAATATATGGGTGTCTTTGTCCTAACAGAATTCCGACAGAATTTTTATGCCAACATCATAATGAACCGACAATTGGAAGTGGTTGAGGAAGACTAAAACCTTCTGATTAAATGTTTTGTATGTCCCCCCTAGTAGCTCTATGTACCATTTCGTTGCAACCCACGTGAAGGTGCATTGAAACAATCTTAAACAAATAGATTCATTGTTAAGGTAATTAGAAGAGCACCAAAGATGAAAAGTAGTGACGTGATCACCATGATCCTCACTATTCTTTCCTTCAAATTTCAGAATATCTGAAGGAATCTTGGTGGCGATGGGGGGCCCTGTTGGATCATGATGCATAGGGTCATTCATTAATCTCGACAAGTCTAGAAGATTGAGTGTGGCCATAAAAGGGAGACGGGGTTGTGGCATCTGGACCCAAGCTCCCAAAAAATATTGTTGATGGGGAATCACAGCCCATCCAGGGTTCCGGTATGCACCATGGCCCTGTCCAGGATTGTAAGATTCTCCTCTAAACTGATTCATGAAGGTTTGGTTGGAAACCATTCCAGTAGGAACATTATGATGAGGGTTGTAAAAATTGCCCCCAGCCAAAGTAGCTCTAGGTTGGTGGTTTCCCAAGGTATGAAACTGACCTCCTATGGATGTGAATCTGGAGGATAGAGGCAGATTCGTCATGCCAAATGTGTTGTTCATAATTAGGGTAGAGGAGGTAGGTGTAAAGGATGGAACATAAGAAGCAACTTGTCCTCCAGGTTGACCCTTCCATCCATGAGCATTAGGATCGAGATTAGATATAGGGTGGAAAGGAGGAAGGCCTCCAACTGTAGGAGTCATTTGTGGGATATGAGCACCTCCAAATGAAAATGGAGTATGTGGAGGAGCCATGCCCTCAAGTCCAATACTAGTATTCAGATCAAATGTTTGGATGGAGGATGAAAATTGCGATGTGAAATTTGGCATACCATAAGAAAAAGGGCTAGAGGTCATAGGGATGGACTGAATATTATAGCCCGACGAGTGACAAAGGGACCCAAAAGGGTTCATGGATATAGGTTGAGCATTCACTATAGGTCGAATGGGGATGATGATGGCAAATTTCGGCACTACAACCATCATGCTTGAAGGTGTCGAAGGATTACCATTAATTGTAGTGGGTATGGGAGTCAAAGGACTCCCAGTATCTTTCTGACTTGATTCAGTGTTCATCCTTGTATGATCACAAGTCTAGTAAGGGGAGGTGTGTGTACCATGTTTGATAACTTTACACCTTTTATAAGTCAAAGACTCAAGATGCGGTGGTAATCGTAATAAACAAAAAGACCTACGGGGAAGCTAGTTTGGCTCCATAATGACTCAAGACTTGAGATATAAAAACAAATCCTAAGGCTAACTAGTAATGAAAGAGCACACAAAAAATAAACAAAATGCCAACATGCATAGAAACAGGATAAAGTGGCTAAAAGGGGCCTCCCTCCCTAAACTAGGTATGCCTCGCCCAAGAGGGGCTTGAGACTCCCTGCAAAAGATCGTAGGTATTAGAATCAATTATAAGGGCCCTTGTGGGTTTAACAACCAGTCGATCAGATCCCCCCGGAGAGGTAATCCTCCATAAAGGTTGTGTGTTGTCTGACCCTTATCTGACCCAGGGTACTTGCAGAATAACCTTTATAAGTAACCTATGTGGTACATATGTCAAGCAACTAAGAAACCATGATATAACCGATGTGTAGGAAAACAACCATAAGTCAGGTCCACCATAGGGGCAGGGAAACAAAGCCCAAAACCTTGAAAGCACCACCTCTCACAGAGGTAAAGGTACTAGCAAAAGGTACTAGCAAGATCCCCATATACGAATAGATCCCCAGAAATATATATGACGCTAAGAAGGTATTGGGGGGATATCCCCTCAACCAACTTCACGTGACCTCGTGCTTAAATCCAATGTAAGTGGAGCCTCCTGACGTCACCAATTATACAATGGATTTCACCACTCTCTTAGTCAGAAAAATATGTTCATTTAATAGCCTTGGAGAAGTTTAGTCACAAAATCCTATTCCAAGGCTCTAAATCCTAAGCTAGTTTGTGCACCCTAAAATATAAATTCGTTTCTAATCAATTTTAAATTTATCATCGTTTATTTTAGTGTCCTTGCTTACTCAAAAAGGTATGGTAGTGAAACTGATGATGTTATGACTTAGCAAGTAAAATAAATGAATATGAATAAAATGCAAATTCCTAACTTCAATTCCCAATAAATGACAAGATTTTCAAAATGCAATTTTCAATTTAATTCTGCAATTCAAAATAATATGTAATCTTTCCATACATGTACTAAGATCAATGATAAGAACCCAAAAGATCAAATGCCAACAATGAAAAATGTTTATAATTTTTGTATTTTCAATATAAAAGAATGAAAATGAAAGGATTGAACAACAACTTGATATGAAAATTCTACTATATGTAAACAGAGACAAACCAAGTAGGATATCAAGAAGCAAACACCCATCCCAAGATGCAAGGACAATCAATGAAAAGGATGATGAGAAACTCACCGCCCAAAAATTCAATGAAAGAGAGGTTTCTTATCACTCTGCATGCAATTAACAGTCATAAAAAATACCTAAGAAGACTCAACAACCATAAAAACTTACCCAACAAACATCAAACTCAGAAACCAAGCATACAAGAATGATGTATGCGACTGTTCAGGAGAAAACCACATATATACACTTCATACACAATAACAACATGCGTATGTACATGACTATGAGGAAAAAAAACCTCGTATATGTATTGAAACATTGTCAGGTTAAGGATACGGCTAAGAAACATAGACTCAGAATGAACAGAGGTTGTCAAGCAATCAGACGACAAGAAACTCAATATAAATGAGAGCAATCAAAGGAGAAAAACACTCCAAACCCTGAAAAGAATATTATATCCCCAATATGGTCGCCAATTATGTTTGGAGGAAAATATGTCTATGGCATGGGGTAAACCACAACAGACGGAAATGATTGTAGAAATCAACTCTAATCTCAAGTATGCTATATAAACAAATATTTTAACAAGACAAGATAAAGAGCCTACCTCATCTATATGTTCGATGAAGTCCATCATTGAGCACTTGACTCAAAACAATACACCTGCAACTTGTCCTCAACAACCAATATACGCAAGCATATGGTGATAATATATAAAGTTATCACATTCAATAGCATAATCCATCAATATTCATAACCAATATTCCCATGGAATAACAATTCAAATATTTGAAAGACATTAATTGGACGAGAAAAGAGTATTTCTATTAAAATGTGATCAACAGAAGTGTATGAATGACAAACTTTCGTGTCACCATGGTTCGAAACTATGAAACTAAGTCACTTCCATCTGGGCCTCCACCACTTCAATCCTCCACCAAATTCAAGCTCATATAAGAGAGACAATGAGGCTCTCAATCAAGTAGGGAAGATCTTTGGGGATGAACATTGTGTTCAGACTTAAAAAGGATAAAGGGATGCAGACTTAATATGAAGTGAACAATTTCTCCAGAGTAACTTTGCTCTCAAAGTTGAATTATTCTCCTCTTTTACACAACTTGGATATGGCCCATTTATATCCTTCAAATGGACCTGAAGGGTTGATTCAGAACGTTTTCAGTATATGGAAGGTCAAGGATCATGGATCTAGTGAGGTGACATGGAAACCCAACACCATTTTTTTAATTTTGGGCACAAAATACGATGTACGTGGGTTGTAATTGTGCAACCTGCATATACGCATGTTGTATAATAGTTAGGGCGTGAATATGCGGAAAAAAATATTTTTAGCTTTGGGAAATACAAAAAGGGACTTCAAGTCTGCATAGGGAAATGGAAAAAGCCTTCTCCACAAATTTGCATAGGGTGAAGCAAATCTTTCTATAACAACATAACCTCCAAATTTCATAAATATCAAAACAACTCACATCAAAATTAATTTTAAAACAAATACACATGTNGAGAGAGAGAGAGAGAGAGAGAATTAAATCAATTGGTTTAATCCTTATCATTAAATCAAAGTTTTCAATTCATTTAATAATTAATATCAATCAATCATGAATCAATCAATTAAATAATAACATTAAGTCTGAGGATGAGTGCAAGCTAATGATGGTCTCTCATGATGTGTTAGTGACAATGCAAACCTAGAAAAACAACAATCCGTTAACTTGGAGGGATTGCTCAAGGTACTTTTACAATGAATTTAAATATGGTGTAAGAATATGAAACATAGGAAATTGAATTAACTTTTCGAATATGCAACTTTTATACATAGAAATTATGAATAAATAGGTCAAAATTTATTTTTAACAATGTGTTGGGCCCCAATAACTCCCCCCTAAATTTTTAAAAAATTTAAAGGGCCCCTATTAGAATCTTGATAATTATGATGAACTACAGAATCAACATTTTCAAATAGTTCTATACCTTGGCTTGCTTTGGAACAAACTTAAGACATTCACTATAATATGAGACATTCATTACAAGAGTATATGTCAAAATTTAGAAATGAGCATAGAAATCTCAATTTAAACAAAAATGTTAATTTTTATCAACTGTTTACTTTCGTTTAAATTATGATTATGTGTTCTTTCTTTCATTCATTAGCAAGTTTGGCTATTTTGAATAATGGGTTCAATACTTCATCAAATAATATCTTGGTTCGTTTCTCATTTTCATAAAATCATTTGGTGATATTAATTAATTAAATTCTTTTTTCATTTTGCATCTCATTTCAAAAAGAAATTAATAATAATAATAAACAATTATCTATCTTTTGTTTGATTTTGTAAAAAAATAAAATTAATATTTCTCTCTTCTCCATTAACTTGAAGCTTCTAAAATTTTAAGATCATATTTGAAAGGAAATTATAAACGATGTTTGTTTAGAACTTATAGTTTTTTTTTTGTAAGTAAGAGTGTTTTTTATATATAAAGAGCCTCCAAAAACAAAACCAGAGTTACAGATTGTTCAAAATTGTCGTACTGTAATAACTGAACTGCCCCAAGGGGAAACTAGTTCAGCCAGCCAGTATTATGGTCTAAATGTCTACCAATCTAGTAAAAACTGTACACAGAGCTGAGAGAAGTAAACTAAAAGCATGAGTAGAATCCCAATAGTGGTCATACATTTGGCTTATAACCTGGCTAGGTGGCATGGGTTGCCTCGTCCTAGTGATCCTCTTCGACGGGCGTTCCTCTCCATTCCATTTGCATGTTAGCCTCTGAATTACCCCGGTCCAATCTAGCGTCCGGAAATGTGTCGGCCCCTAGGCTGGGCACATGTAAACCCACTGTTTCTGCAACCTCCCTATCCATGTGCATGGCTTGCCCCAAGTCGCCACCTTCTGTTGGAAGCACCTGTTCATTCCTACCGAAAGTCTCTATGTGAGCATGCTCTAATGCACCCTGGAAGGTGGAGAGGATTTGGAGGAGTGCAGAGGTATTCCTGTCCAGTAGCTGCAGTCGAAATTGTAGATCCTCCACGCCTCGTCGGAGCTCGAAGACCAGCCCATAGAGAATGGATAGGATGTCCTCCAGCTGCAAGTCTGGGATGGAGTTGGAGAAAGAGTGTGGCCTATGCTAGGTTTCCCATAGAAAAGGTAGCACCTCCAAGGGTGGGCAAGTGGGGGAGACTTCTAGTACCAACGTAGGTACGCTGGTTGGGGAAAATGGAGGTACTTCAGGAGGTGCCCAAGAAGTGGAGGCCCTATCCAGGATGGGTCCTGAGGATAATCCCAATGAGTCGTCTGTGAGAACCAAACCTTCAAGATGGGAGGCAGGCCGAGAAGAGGTAGCGAGTGGTTCAAGTTCAGGTTGTGAGGAGTGCGAGGAGTGTGAGGAAAGTGAAGAGTGTGAGGAGGACGAGCCAGGGGGAGGTGTAGGCACCTGAGGCCGAAATGAATACCAGGGTGAGCCTCTCCTTGGCCTACCTCTTTTCCTAGGCATTCCGATGGCTCGAGGGAGATGGTTGGGCTGAGGGGAAAGCCCCAGGTGGATGGAGAAGTGATGGAGAGGAACCAGTTGCAGGAGAGTGCCAAGGAGGAGGAAATATGGAATGAGCCATTTCCGTGTAGCTGGAGGAGATGAAGGCCAAGCCGCATGCAAAGAGTAATAGCACCTTCAATGAGATCAGTCATAGAGGGGACAACAAGAGGAGGGAGACACACTAGGTTTAATGGTGCCTCAGACGTTGTAGGGGGATTTAAATGCATGGGAGTGGCGGTTGTGCTTGGCATGGATCTGTCACATGGCCTTCGCCATGCTAGCCTATTCATGCCTCCTCAGTTTTCCATGTGTCTCGCACCATCACCCCATCCGGGGGGTTTAGAACTTATAGTTAGTTTAAATTCATTTTTGATTTTATTGTTTTAGATTTTGTTTTATTCACAATTTTTAGGTTATGAATTTAGGTTTCTTTTTGTTTCATATGTTTCTATTATCAAATATTTGATACAGATCTAATCATGGCTTGATTTTATTATCCAAATACGTTCAAGATGATTGATCCAAAAATAATATTGGATTGCTACAAATAATTTTATGAGCAACAACAGATAAAATTTGAAAAGGCGTCAAGATCAGACAAATGATTTTCTAGGATTGATTGCAGCCAAACCATGAGGAATTTGAAGAAACGGTTGAAAACCCATTTCTCAAATGGACCCGTTTACCTTCCTCTTAATGCTTTCCCCCCCCAAAATGCATGATTTGAGAGATATTTGTGTATCTTTAAGAGGCAAATTTCAGGTGGAAGAAATTAATAGTGATACCCAGACTGTTCATTCATTGTATAAATATATGAGAAAGATCAGAGCTGGAGGATCCAAGAATTGGAGAGGAGGATTTTTATCCTTTCTCTTTTGTATATTATTTATTTTTGTTAACTTTTCTTCTTTTCAAATGTAGTAGCGGATGGTTGGAATGTTTGGGAGAATGGACGAGTATTTTCAAAGAAGAATATGGAATTCCATGTTTCTTAATGGCTTTTGTCCTGTGAGTAAAATGGTTTTATTTTCATTATAATATATTCATATTCTTTTAATAATTGATTATGCATTGATTTGAATTAGCTTTAGTCTTTTTTATCAATATATGGTTAATTGCTATGATTTATGTATTAATTAATTTTTTCCATCTTTAAGAGTCTATCATCCCAAAACTTCTTCTAGAACTACAGTATGAGCATGTGATTTTGAGAAAGAATATAGGAAAACAATTCATCTTTGGCTTTAGACCTCTGTGATGCTTATTCCATTTCGTTCTTTCATTATTGTTGTATTATGAGAATGTTATTATGGTTGATTTTAGATTTATCTTGTCATCATATGATGTTTTCATACTATTAAATGTTATATGGTGTCCATAATTTTTATTCCATTTTTTATGTGTGATCAATCGATCATTTGATTATTGTGGAATTTATATCTAATGTTAAATGATGGATAATATCCATACTCGGAATTGAGTTTTCTTTCGTTCTTAAATATTTATTATCTTAAGATCACATGAATTTTAATTAGTTGTCTTACCGTTGTTATTAGTTTACTCCAATATCAAATACTTCTTTGAATGTATTCTGGAAGTGCTAGTATTGTTCTGTTATAAGTTTCCATTAACAACAGTACAAGCAGGAGTTCATACAACAAAGGAAGATAAACTCAGTTGACTGATCAGTTAGAGGTTAATAGGTGCATTCTTTTCTTTTATTTAGAGTGGTTTATGAATGAAACGATGATTACATTAATTAGCTTTGACGTTTTTTGTGTCATTGTTTCAATCGTATTCATTTAGTATTTATTTGTTTAATATCTTTAAAAAAAAAAGGTGTTGTTCATATTTGATTCAGAAACTTTATCAAACAATCGTTTTCACAAGATTTCATGCAAAACTTGTAAACTATATATAAATTGTTCATAATCATTTGTATATTCACATTCATAGATAAATATTTGTAATTATTGTGTCGATTGTTAGAATCTTTTCTTTAGTTAGTTTATTTCATTTTGCTATCTTTAGGACCCTAGTTGGCTAACAAATCCATTAAACCCGTCAGGATAGGTTACACCAAATGGCTTGGGTTATTTAGACAACCCCGGACCGGATCTATTCTTCCAGTTGATGGCAAGTCAAATTTGTCCGTCAACACAATGGTATCTTATTTTTCCAACAAAATATAAGGTATATGTTTTTGTTTATGTAGTTGTTGAGTATCTTAATGATGCAATTTCATTCCAAAAACTTGTATACTTGTAGAGAACCCGTTTTTCTCATGTCGTGTATTTTTTGGAATTTTTTTAATATTAATTTTATATTTTTTTTAAATTGTCAAAGTCAACATATGCATGAAATTACAACATATTTTATTCATGCAGGATAATATGGTCTTAACATGATAAAAACATTTTTTTATATATCATAGGTATATGTCTCCTCTAGTGTTGGATATAACTCATTTGAGAGAGAGTTATGTATTCTAGGATTTTGATATAGGCGAAGACAAAAATAGATTAAAAATAGTAAACAATATATATATATATATATATATTTGAAATCTACATATCCAACTCGATCTATTTCTATAGTTTTGTCAACAACTGAATTGTTTAGCCTATAGAAAAATAACATCAAATACAGAGCTATAGAGGGGTATTCACAAAAATGGATGCTTTTATCAATTTGTAGACCGAACCACTAGGCGTGTCATCCCAAACCTAAATCCGACCCAACCAATTCAGCATACACCTTATTTATCCTGCCCAAAAAAATTAAATTCAAAAGAGCGCACATGCACTCTAAGAGTGCACACGTGTTCTAGGAGCATACTTGTGTTCTAGGAGTGTGCACCTGTTCTAGGAGCATGCACACGCTCCTAGAAATCATTTTTTCTCTATATTTTTCCACCATATCCTACATCTACCCCCCCCCCCTCTCTATCTCACTCTCACTCTCTGTCTCTACTCCCCTGTCTATATCCCTCTCTCTCCCTCACACTCCTATACATGGTAAGACCTAGAGATGGAAATACTTAGACATAAAATGGCATGGAAATACCTAGAGAGAGACCTTACCTTGACATGCCTGAAACTCTTACACTCACTCCCTCTCTATC
>SNQJ01S0029226.1:72137-83861 GCA_010110895.2 Picea sitchensis
GTCAAGGGTATCGAGAGCAAATGGTCTGGAAGACAACTGAGGACCTCGAACAGATTCGAGACCCACGAAGCCCCGTGGAAAATGAAAATGGCAGAATCCCTCAAAAAATCCTCGATATGTGTTCTCCACTACGCTTGGTCCGACTTTGGAGGGGTTATCTCCGCTACCTTTCCTCACGCGACCTCGTGTTTAGCCCCTGTGTTAGAGGGGGGTCCCAGATAACTTCCACATAACTAGACTTCTACACTCCCTATCACAGACTCCAATGTTTGGTTTTGAGTGGCCTTGGAAAGTTTCCTCTCCAACCTATTCCAAGGCCCTAGTCCTCAGCTAGTGTATGAACCCTACAAACAAAAAGTCTAATAGATTTTAAATTAGTGTTGCTTTTATGGGATTTTTTACGTCACAAGGTATGAAAGTGAAACTGATGGTGTGTAAAGACTCAAAGCAAAAAACGAATGAACAATGCTGGAAACAAAAACTTTTACAAAAATGAAAAAATCAACAACTTTTCAACAAGAAAGACTTCTTTTTTCTTTTCAAATTTTCTAAGATTTCATGTAGCAAACATAAAGGAATTTTGCTCAATCTGCGAGCTACTTATGCTCTAAATGCACTGAAAAAACTTATGAACAAAAAGACTTCTTCCTAGCTATTGTTGCAGCAACACAAACTTCAAACAAAGAAGAAAATGAAAAAGAGATAATTTTTTTATTTATTTAAGTGCTAAATGAAGCAACAAAGGGAAAATGTCGACAAGCACAAAACTAAGAAAACAAAATAAAATTTTGTCTTAAAGCGCAGATCGCAAAGAACCAGAGCAAAGACGCACAATGGCAATCAAGAAAGCACTGATTCTTAAGCTTGTCTAAAAACCATAAAATAAAATCTTTCTTTTTGTCTTTTCTATCAATAATCAACTAAGAAAAAACAGGCTAAGGGTAAGAGGCCCTGACCTACTGGCTGTGCAATCCTAGACTCAAACCCATAAGAGGAACACTTCTCACCACAGGAGGGGATGACTTCCCCACCCTGATTGAAAAGCAACCAGTCAAGCTCGCTACTGTCACTGAAACAGCACGCGTGTAAACACGTGCTGAGCTATAACAGAGCACGGGTACTCGCAAGCTACACTTGCACAGGCCGCGTGTATGTATGAATTCTAAGACAAAACTAAACACAGGAAGCCCAGACCTGGAAGAGGCCTCTGGTACAGACAACTAGGGTCCCTTGAAGGCTTGGATGCTTCTTCTTTAACAGAAAAGAAAAATAATTGCAAAAATAACAAACGCAATAAAGCAGACTGAGACGAGACTGTGAACCAACAAGACTCAGACAGGATTCGGAAAGCCCCATGAGAATGTATAATTCTGACAGGGAAGAGGGGACTACCTCTTAATCTCTCTGATTCCTACACGCTACTGAAACCTCTACAACAAGGATTCAAACGCGGGCTATAGAAGGTTAGGGCGCGGGTCACACGCGTGCAGGCCTTCTGCAGGCTGTGTGTACCTCTGTGTGTCCCGATAATTACCGTCAAACACAGTCAAGGAAAAACTGGTATAAATAACAAGGTTCCCTGCTAGCTCTGACCTAACAGAAAATAGGCAAACAAAGAAACAAACAATCTAATCCTTTAAACTACCCAAAAACCTCAACTAAATCCGGGAACCCTAAGAGTCTCTTCCCCAGTGGAGTCGCCAATTCTATTGTTGGGAAATAATACCCTATGGACTAGCAAGCTAGGGTTAGACTTGCATGCAGATCATGACCTTAAAGAAATCACTTTTAACTTATCACCCCAAAACTCAAACCCCTTTTTCACATACAAGCATGGAAGGGACCTACTAACCTTTTTACTGATGTTTGGTGTAGATCCTCCGTTGCATTTTGTCCGCTTGTTTATGCTACTCCTTCTAAAGACAATCCCGCAATCAAGACAAAACACTACGCATCCATGTTATTTTCTACTTGACGGTTAGAGATTAAGCATAAATCGAATAAATCATATATAACTCATGCATTGGGACGGGAAAAGTATTCTTTATTATTTTCAAGATGAAGCAACTTACAATCAATGTTGAAACCGGCCACCGTTCCTTGATCCTGATCCTGGGCTCCTCCTCTTCTTTGTCCTCCAACTACTTTGCGTTAATTCTCCTTAGGATTGAGGAAAGGCTAAAGGGTTGGGACAAATGGATTCGGCAAATGGGCAGAGTTTCTTTGCTATGTTTCTCCTCTTCCAAATAGTACGCCTACCCCTTCTTTTATAGGCTAGAAGGAGCTAGGGTTTTGGATGAACTCTCTGCCATGCATGGCTGGGAGTTTCAGTTAACTGACCCATAGCTTTTTTTCCCGTCGACAACTTTCTTGTTTTTGTGCTTTGTTAAGTAAACGCGGGCTGTAGTAGGCCTGCTAGCGTTCCAACGCATGCAGTAGTAGGCCTGCCAGCGTTCCAACGTGTGCAATAGTGGGTTAGGGTGCGTGTCACTTGATTTAGGAGGATTTTCAAGAGATTATTCAGCATGGCTTTGGAAAGGAAGGGATATGAGTTGGCCTGATGCCATGTAAGCATGTGTGGTGCAATTTAGGGTTATAACACCTTTCTCTTTCACCGTCAAAGGAATGTGGCTTGAGCTTCCTCAACTCTCCTTGCAAACTATCTACCTCTTGTTTCCTTCTTTGTTGTTTGACAGGGGACACCTCTGGACTGCTTACGAGATCATCTGATGCATAAAAATTTGTATCTGATTAAGGAGGTGAGTGGTGTCCATGAGCTCTGCTAGCACTTCTAGAATAACCAACTCTTCCACGAGCATCTCTTCTTTCATGACACTTTCCTCCTTCCTCTTGTCTTGAGTTTTATCCCTTCTTCGTTTGTCTCTGCAACTGATTTAATCTCTGCAACACTCAAGCATTTATTTGACTTTTCTCTCTCATCAGTCTCTCGTTGTCTGCTTTGTAGCGCTGCACTTCCATCTTTAGGCTTCTTACCATTTCTATTAATGTTTCCTGCTCTCCTTTTCCCTTGCATCCATTGGAATCTATCTCTGCAGTACCAACCCTAGTATTCTAGCCTTTGGCCTCCTTATATTGACTGTAGGCTCCCTCACCTTCTTCCATTTCCTCAATACACATCCTGAGGTGATGTGCTTAAGCCCCTTAATTCTGCAAAATGTGCAAGCGACCATTTTGTTAGAATTATGCATATGATAAACAAAATTTCCAAACCATGCTACATTTCTCTTTCTTATTCTTTTTTTTCATGGAGATCATATCCCCATTCTCTGAAAATAATAGTGTCCTATTATCCTTGGTTGACACATAATTTCATCATGCGTAGGTGCTTCCTTCAAACTACTTTCCAGGTGACCAGTATTAGAAACCGCGACTAAATCCTTCCTTAACACTTTTCTGTTTCAAGGACAACCAATTAAGCCCTTAGGCCTCCTTCCCTCATCTCTCTATGTGCATAGGACCATAGCCATGACCTTGCACTTAGCTGAAAGAGTGCTTGACCAAAGCTTTAGGACTTCAAAAATTTCAGCTAGGACTAGATCAACAATCCTCGTCCTCTTTCATGATCAATGATCGGGATCCACTTCGATAATTTGCGCTTCGAGAGTCTCAACTTTCCTCACTTGCCTCCTCCCAGAGCGATTTTACTAGGAGTTCATAATCTGTTGACATGTTTCCTCCCAAAGATCAACAACTATGAGTCTCTTTGGCTCTTCGGGCTTCAGGAGTTTCAAACTCTCTGCCTTCAATTTCTTCCAGAGTGCTTTCACTCGAAGTCAACGATTCATCAACTCGTGTCTTCTAGAATAAATGGTCAATATGTACTCTAGCCTTTAGGCCTTCGACAGTTTTTGACCCAACACAACCTGTCATATCTTTCCCCTCTAGAGTGCCCAGTCTCTAGACTGCATGATCTGTCGCCATGCGGTGAAATACTGGAAGCGGACACATGGCCCAATCAGGCGGGTGAAACATGTCACATTCTAACTGACCTTTCAATACTCCAAATGATCAAAACTTATTGACATGTGGCACACATCCCATGTGTCCACATTATCCCAGGTGATGTCTACAAGCCATGTCACTTCAGGAATTCCAGGATCCACATCATCTCTAGGTGTCGTCATCGTGCCCCATCACTTCGGCTCTTCGAGATTTGGGACTTTCCTTACTAGTGCACTTCATATTCTCCTGAACTCTGAATTCCTAAACTAGCCAATATTTCTCCATGTGTCCTCCTGGATCGAACGACTAAGATTCACTTCGGCTCTTCACCCGGAGTCCACAGATTTATGCCACGTCTCTTCTAGATCCAACGGCCCAGATTTTACTTGTTTGATCCGATGATTGGGATTTACTCTAGATGATCTTGCGGCTACGAGATATTTCAGATGGTCGGATGATCAAGATTTACTTTGGCTCTCCAACTCTCTGGGCTTCGGGAGTCTCAAATCTCAACTGAAAACCTCTCTAACAGATTTCTCCGGAATTACTGATCTGCTGACACATACCTCTTATTGATCGACGACCAGGACCTACTTTGACTATTTCACTCGTCCTCCGATCCAATGATCCCGAATCTCTCCTAATCCTACAGTGGCGATCATGCCCAAATTCGAAGGGGACAGTCACGATCCTTTGAACCCCTTACAATGGATCTCTGACATTTTATCTTCTGCGCAGACTCTGTAACGCCATTCCTCCTGAGATTTTCAACTTCATGGTCAGAGTTCAATCTTGACCATGAGACTCTGATAAATAGACCCGGCCCATACCAACTTGATGTTTCAACTAGAAGCTTTGATACCAAACTGTAACATACCTAGCCACCCATAGGCCAGGGCATTCTACCTTCAATCCCACCCTTGGACTTCATACTCTTAGCGATACCTTATTTAATTAATAAGAACACATAAGATACAAGACTTCAGTGACATGCACAACAATAATCAACAAGCATGCATAGTCTAAAGATTCAATTAAACGATAATTAAATATGCAATGTAAATAAAATTCATATACATGTAAATGATACCATAACAAAGAGCACTTATCTTTATGAAATATGACACCAACTGGCTGAAGACCAAGGACGTTCCACCCAACCGTAGACACCACTGCTCCAAATATCAACAATAGTGTCACCCCCGAGTCAGGGCTATGAATCCACAAGGATGGTTCCAGAGTGTTACTTGGGTTCCCAAACCAGTCAGCTCTCAATCTCTCATAAGTTTCCCAACACCCACAACTATCCAAGTACCCAACTCTCTTCTACCCATTCTGTACCACCCCAAGAGAATGGAACTCCACCCTTCTCTGCCACGCAGTCCCTCGGGTAGTCCTTCTCCTTTATTTTCTAGAGCCTCCAGCATAGCTGGTCCAAAATCTCAATGTTGGAACTCTTAGGAATGGAAATTGTGAGCAAAACAGGGCACAGACCAATGCAAGCCCCAGGTCATGGCTATATTGCACCAACGACCATTACAACCAACTATCCTGTGGATAATTCTCCAACAGTTTGGTTCCCTTTCACTTTTCCAAGCCAAGACACAGGTGAGGATGGATCAATGGATGGGTCAGGGGGTGCATGGGAGTGTGTGAGGGAAAGAATGGCATAACGCAGAGGTGATGGAGTGGATGAGCCCACGACAAACCCCACAAACAGACCAGGGATGGGTTTAATTATTTTTGTGGGGAAATTGAGAACCTCTTGACCTTCCCCAAGAAGCTCATGTAACTGATCCCCTCCCTTAGAAAAAAGGGTAATTAAAAATAGGAATAAACACTTAGCCCCTCAAGCCCCCTCTCTTGTGGAATCATAACCCCCTATAACTCTAGTCCTTGTCCGTCTAGCAACCAGTGATGTATTTATTATTAATAATGATAAAAACATTACATGTCTTGGGCACACTGGCCTTTTAATAATTGTTTGGTCACTCAGGCCTCTCAAAATTGTAACAATACATTATTTAAAATGGGGGTTCAAAACCTAGGGTGTTACAGAGAGAACATGATAATTCCTTTGAGCATGTAGGATTTGAAATTATCATTAGTGAATATTTTGGCTATAATTGTGTGCCATATTTTTAGTCCAACTCATCTTGGGTTAACCCTTTGAAGATGTTTTGGGAACAACATCATAGGTGAAGGAACCCTTTACAACACCAAAAAGACTTCCAAAAATGAGAAAATGCTTGATTTATTAGATCCACTATAACAAAATACAAGATAAATCCCTCTATATATAACAAAACAAGAAAGGCCTAACTCATAATTGGTATACCAACCTAGAAAACAATCTAGTATAATAACCTAGAAAGTAATGTATACCAACCTGACAAGTAATTTCTATCTTAAGTAAGCTTAACAACTGTTTACATACACTATCGCCACCCCAAGAACATTGTATGGAGTAAACAAAAGAATTCAAAAATTGGGTCCCAACGTTGAGGCATGTAATCACAAAAATCCACACTTCTTGAGATAAAGTCCTAAAGCTCAAGCACAAACTTGGTGAATGTAGTGTACCTAGGGAGGTACCCAATGGGAATGTGGTTATGTATTATTAGTGAAATCCATTCAATGTAAGGTAGAATAGGTGCACTATACTATTAAATAAGACCCACTATGGTAGTTAGATATATCAATATGAACATAATAAATGTGAGAAATCTTTCTAGAATATTCCTTCTCTAGAATGTTCCTAGGAGATAAAGAGAATTTTATATAATAAAGTGTAAGAAATGTATTGAAGTATCGTGAATAATATTTTTATTTTAACAAGAAAGTATTTCTTTAGGAGTGCATTCCTTCCATAAGGAATAATATATGGTGTTACCCTACCTCAAGGGTTTGTCTATTTCTTATGTTCAATATTTGTTGAGATTAGGGTTATTTTTGAAGTTAAATTTGCAAATCTACTTAGGTACTTAAAAATTGTTATCAGAGATCTTTCCTCGTCCAAAGAAGGGAAGAAGTTTTTGGTTCATTTTGCATACCTTTTAAAAGGAAAAAAAAAAGGGGCATCGCACTTCAAACCCAAATATGAAAATTTTTTGATCAGAAATTGCAGAAATTAATTTATACTTGAATTCCTCTCAGAAAAATACTCAATTTCAAAAATAAAATATGTTTAAACAAAGTCCAGGAAGTGAAGTTATCAATATTTTAAATACGGTAAATTTTCATGGTTTTTCCGAAAAAAGTTGGACGATTTGCACAATAAATTATTTTTCGACCCTAGTTTTTGCTCCAGATTTCTTCAAAGAAAGATGTATTCTACATGGAACTCTAATGGCCATAGTATTGAAGAATATATAAAATGGATGAAGTATGAACATCCGTTCATGTGGAATTGTTATCTACCTAAAAATTTAAAGGAGGATGCTAGCATATGGTGATATGTTTTCGACAACATAGGTATTCCAACAGAGGAAAAACACCTTCAATAACCACTCACACAACCAGATCAAAGATGAACACACTAATATTTAGAAGTGATATAATCCCTATGGGGAAACATCCACATCCCCAACCAACATGACCACTTGGAGCAATTTATTAATGCAAAAGAAAAAAATTTCAGATATATTTTACAGGAGAGTTTCTCACAATCGATCATTGACAAAGGACCATCCATGATCTTTAAATAGAGATCATGGACCAATTGGGTGTTAATCCATGGATTAATGTAGACGTTAAGATCGAGGAGAACATATTGTGACCATCATATTTCCTAACTAGAAATTCATACTAATGCATACTAAAGAAACACACTAAGAAACACACTTTTACCTAATGACACATTAGACCAAGTAGATATTAACTAAATCCTAAGTATCTGAATCACGGGGGCTCAACCTTGTTTCCCAATATCTTATCATATTCATTCATAAAGGGGGTTTTTAAATTAAGAAAAATGAAGTCAATATATTGTAGGTATTTAGGGGGAGCATGTGAGGCATCGAGGGTTTTATAGGTACCAAGGAGTATAGAAAGGGGTATCTAGTAAAAATATGGTCTTTTTTACTAGAAAAATGTATTGGGAGGGGTGTTGAACAAAATAATTTTGGGAGATATTTATCAATATTTAGTGAAATTAGGAGTATTCTTTAATATCCCATGAATGCAGGTGCTATGTCAGAAGTTCACTAAGTGAAGACGCCATCATATAAATATCCTAACATCCCCCCTTTAGAACAACTTGGGATAGGATTGAAGGATTTACAAAAGTGACACAATAGGAGAAGGAAGGAGGAATTAGAGCCTATCCCCCCTTAATGACAACTTTCTGAACTCCTAACATAGATCAAACTTTGTAAAACTTTGCTTCTGTAAGAGACTTTGTGAAAATTTCTGCAACTTGATCTTATATAGGGAAAAATAACAATTCAATAACTCGATCACGAATGAGATTTTTGATCAAGTGCATATGTAGCTCGATGTGTTTGTTGCATTGATGTTGAACCGGGTCTTTTATGAGCTTGATGGCACTTTGATTGTTTCACCAAATACTAGTCAGATGTTGTTGTTAGAATCCAAACTCTTAAAGGATCTGTCGAAGCCACAAGGATTTCTGACTTGCATTTACCATTTCTTGGTACTATGATTCCGCTAGAGAAAGTTCAATATCCTATTGTTTGTGACAAGACCAAGTGATAGGTCTTGAACTAAGGCTAAGAACATAGCATTTAATATAATTTCGATCATCAGGGTCGCTGGGCCAATCTGAATCAATGAAACCAACCAATAAAGGAGTCTCCCCTAAACTGTAATGTATCCCAAACTAAACTGTACCTTGGACATACCGAATCATCCTTTTATATGATTTCCAATGGAATTCATGGGGTGTTTTCATACACCGATAAACAAGACCAATAAAAAAGGAAACATTAGGATGGGTATGAGTCAAGTATAAGAGGCTACCAACTAAATGGCGATACAAAGTGGCATCAACTTTTGGAGAAGTACAGGTGGTAGCAAGATTGACTCCAGATTGGAAGGGAGAAGGGGTTGTCTTATAATCTTCCATGTGGAAGTGACGAAGAAGTTCACTAGCATACATAGTCTGGGAATGAAAAATCCCTTCATTGGTTTGAAAAACTTGGATTCCAAGGAAATAGTGCAAAGAGCCTAAGTCTGTCATTTCAAATTTCTTCTTAAGGATGGTTTTGAAATGGTTTAAAAGTTTTGAGTCATTACTAGTAAGGATAAGGTCGTCAACATAAAGGAAAAATATTATGAGATGGATTCCTACTTTCTTGGTATAGACATTAGGATCATAATGACATCTAGAAAATCCAGTGTCAACAAGAAAGGTGTCCATTTTGGAATACCAAGATTGGGGAACTTTCTTAAGACCATAAAGAGATTTCTTAAGGTGACAAACAAGGCTAGATTCATTTTGGATATAGACAGGAGGTTGTTCCATGTATATTTATTCTTGAAAATACCCATGCAATAAGAGGGATTTAGCATTCATCTAATTGACCTCCCATTTATGTGAGGTATCAAGGGCAAGAAAAAGGCGGATGGAATTCATTTTGGCTACAGGGGAAAAGGTTTCATTATAGTCAACTCCTTCAACTTGAGGAAATCCTTTGGTAACTAACTGATCCTTATGCATTTCAAAACTTCCATTTGATGCATACTTAGTTCTGTAGACCCATTTACATCTAAAAAGTTTTCTTCCTTTTGGAAGAGGTACAACATCCCGAGTATCATTTTCCATCAAAGAATGATACTGTTCATCATTGTTGTATCCCAATATAGATGACCTTAAGATTCTAAAAATGTCTCTGGAGCATGAGTCTCTGAAACTTTATCTAAAAGAGAAGAGGCTCGCTATAACTATGAATGTGTCCAACGATGATCTGAAGGATAACCGATAAGATCACCAACCACTTCTTGTGTTGAATGGACCCATCTAGGAAGCGGTGGTGTTGGTGTTGGTTCAGGTTCAATGGAATCATTTGGAGGAAGGTGAGTAGGTGGAGGTGGATTTTCATCATCACTGTCATCATCTGAAGAAGAAGAAACTAGAATAGGAATAGAAGAAGGCACAAATGTAGAAGATGGCTCACAGGCTAAATAAGGCACAATAGTTGAATTAGGCTTGTAGGCTAAGATATTTTCATCAAATTTAACAGCTCTTCTAATAATAATTTCATTACACTGTGGTTGAAGAAATTTGTAGTCTTTGATGTCTTCATAATAACCAACAAATATACACTTCTCACTTTTAGGTTGCAATTCTTTCCTTTCTCATCAGGAATGTGATCCCATGCTATACTTCCAAATACATGGAAGTGACTTACATCTGGTTTTATTTTATTCCAATCTTCTTCCGATGTTGTGTTTTTAAGAGCCTTTGTGGGAATGCAATTTAGTATGTAATTTTCATAGTTGATGGCTTACACCAATAAATTAGAGTTAATCCCTTAGATTGGATGACACAATTAGCCATTTATTTTAATATGTGGTTCTTTTTCTTAGCAACACCATTTTGTTGTGGTGTATAAGGAACAATGTTTTGCATTTGGATGCCATGTATAATGCATTAACTTGTAAAATTATTGTTCACATATTCTCCTCCATTATCTATTCTTAACCTTTGAATTTAATGTTCAAATTGCATTTATACAAGGGCATTGTAGGCTAGAAACTTGTCAAAAACTATTCTCTTAATTTTTAAGAGGTAAACCCAAGTACATCTAGAAAAGTCATCAATAAAAGTTAAGAAATACTTGCACCCAGAAAAATAAGGAGAAGAAAGTGGACCACACAAGTCACTGTGAACAAGCTACAAAGGGCCTGAGGCATGCTAAGAGGCACATTTGTCAAAATTGTCTCGATGATGTTTGTTGAGAACACAACTGACAAAAACACCATCTCTGCATGAAACAAGAGGAATACCAGCCACCACATGTTGATTACATAGTTGTTGAAATGAACTATATTTTAGATAACCAAACCGCTTATGCCAAAGTTTGATCAATTCGTCGCTATGAGCAACAAAAAATGATGGAAACGATGATGAACCAAAATTTTCAAACTTGTACAACCTAGTAATATCATCAGCAATTCTAGTTGCAAGAACACGTTGAGGATATTTTAGATCCTTGATGATCTGAAAACTCCTTGGATACTACTTATTTCAACAAATATTTACATGTAAACATCCAACTAGTTTCAGACTTAAATGTATAAGGATCTATTGAGGTGGTTGCAATGATGTTGATGCACTTAAGAAATGGTGAAGAAATTATACATGAAATAAACATTAAAAAGAGAACATCCTTACAAAACCACAAGTATAACTCCAATTCTTGAATTCATATGCTTAATATAATTTCACCATTAGAATTCTTTTGGAAAACTTAGTAGATTCGACTATAAACAAGAACATGTTTATCTCCAATGGCTAAGCATTCCTTAGACCTGCAAACATAGCTTCAAATCTCTCAATCTTATATATGATATACAAAATGCTATCTCTTCCCAATATGATGAGTTGAACTCCAACTCTCCTATCTCTCTCTCTCCAAATCCTCCATGAACTCTCTCTTAGAATTCATCTCTATGAGAACTTGTGTATTCTATATCTCAAGCCTTGAGGACAAGGCTGTTTTTAAGGGGGCAGACATGTTAAGGTCCTAACCCGCACATAGGTAGATCAATGTATTCGGATGTAATAAAGGTCAATAT
>SNQJ01S0029227.1:5042-19203 GCA_010110895.2 Picea sitchensis
ACACACACACACACAATGTTTTATTATAAACAAGTGCAAAGGTGACAGGGACGGGGAAGAGCAGGTAAGGAATGGACAAGTATGAAAAGCAGTTGGATGGGTTTCAAAATAGGGTTATAGCGGATTCTCGGGAGAGGTGAGGGCCCGATGGTCAAATTGTATGTCTCCGAAATTTTCACTGCAACAGGCGTAAAAGGGAAGAGTGCATGATGGGGCACTCCAGTGGTCGGTTTGTATATTTGTGGAATTCGGGTGTTGTTTGCACGTCGCGGAACAATGGAAGGGAAATATTGAGCCCTCCTGTCTCGGAACTCACAATCGAAAAAGTGGCTAAGTATGGAATAGGGAAACGATCAGTCAGACTTGTTTTCGCTAATATACTGAAATTTGTAATAGATATCCCATTACCTGGGAAGATATTTTATGCATGTATATCACGAAATTTTGGGTGATGTTTGCAGGTCATGAAATAATGCAAGGGAAATATTGAACCTGCCTATCTGGGAACCCGCAAGAGAAAAAGTCGGTAAGTATGGAATAGGGAAATGGTTGGTGGAATTCATTTTCGCTAATATATTGATATTTGTAATAGATATCCCATTACCTAGCAAGATATTTTATGCATGTTTCTGGACAAGTTGTGTAGGGATAGTTATTATGATGGTCTCCTCAAGGCATGGTGATTTTTCAGCATTAAACCTCCATTATTTCATACTTGGAAAGAAATGCGAAGGTGGCGGGAACTGGAAACAACGATTAGGAATTGGATATTTTGTGAACGCTCCAACCCGATGATCCGTGAAAGAGATTCAGAGAAATGGAAAAGTATGGAAACCAGGAGAATGGGCTTCAAAATGGGGTGACAATAGTTTCACAGGAGATGTGAGGACCCGACAGTCAAATTGTAGGTCTCAAAATGTTTGATTGCAAATTGTGTAACATGGAAGAGGGTATGATGTGAGAGTCTGGTTGTAAATTTGTATATCGTGGAAGTCAGGGTGTTGTTTGCGGGTCACAGTACAATGGAAGTGCAATCTAGAGCCCACCTACCCAGGAATCTACGGTCGGAGAAGTGGATAGGTATGGAATGTGGAAGCAGTCGGTCGGAGTCGCGATATAAAAGCACGAGTGCAAATGTGAACCCTTGAGTCTGCCAACCTAGGAAACTAGACATTTTCATAAAAAAAACTAAGTAATGAGAAAGAGAAAGAAAAGGGGAAAGAGAAAAGGAAATTTGGTTAAGTATAGAAGAGGGAAAAGAAGGACTAATTTATTCAAATCTATAATAGATATCCCATTTCCTGGAAAGATCTTTTCTACATGTTTCTAGAGAAGTTG
This sequence comes from Picea sitchensis, assembly GCA_010110895.2. NCBI lineage: Eukaryota > Viridiplantae > Streptophyta > Pinopsida > Pinales > Pinaceae > Picea > Picea sitchensis. Next base: position 6,381 of record SNQJ01S0029227.1, read on the forward strand.
TATATGTATTGCATATACTTGGAAATAATTCTGAAGGTGGCGGGCACAGGAAACAACGACTAGAAATTAGAAATTTCCTGAACTTGACAACCCGACGATCCGCGAAAGAGATTCCAATAAATGGCCAATTGTGGAAAGCAGTTGGACAAGCTTCAAAATAGGGTGAAAAAGGTTCTCGAGGAGACGTGAGGCCCCGACAATCAAATTTTATGTATCAAAACTTTTGAGTGCAAACTGTGCAACACAAAAGAGGGTTTGATGTGGTTTCGTAGAAGTCAACTTGTATTTCACGGAAGCCGTGGAGTTGTTTGCAGGTCAAGGAACACTAGAAGTGTAGTCTTCCTGTCCGGGAACCCGCAAGAGAAAAATTTTGTAAGTATGGAATAGGGAAATGATCAGTGGGACTCGTTTCGCTAATATATTGATATTTGTAATAGATATCCCATTACCTAGCAGGATATTTTCTGCATGTTTCTAGACAATTTGTCTAGGAACAGTTAGTATGACTGTCCTTTGGAGGCATGGTGAGATTTTAGCATTAAACCTCAGTTATTGCATACTTGGAAAGAAGTGTGAATGTGGCGAGCACAAGAAACAATGATTAGGAATTGGAGGCGCGAAATAGATTCCAAGAAATGGTGAGGTATGGAAAGCGGATGCACATGCTTCAAAATAGGGTGACAATAGTCCCCCAGGAGATGTGAGGACCCGAAGGTCAAATTGTAGGTCTTAGAAATTTTGAGTGCAAACTGTGTATCACGGAAGAGGGTATGATGTGGGAGTCTGTCAATAAATTTGTATATCGCAGAGGTCTGGGTGTTGTTTGTAGGTAACAGAATAATGGAAGTGCAATCTAGAGCCTGGCTGGCTGAAAATCCGCGATCTGAAAGTGCCTATGCATGGAATGGGAAGCAAATGTGATATAAAAGAACGAGTGAAAATGTGAACTCGTGAGTCCGCCAACCCGTGCATTTAGATATTTTTCAGAAAAAAAATGACTTAGTAACAAGAAAGAGAAAGTAGAGGGGAAAAAGAAATGGGAATGGGAATTTGGTTCAGTATAGAAGAGGGAAAAGAAGGGCCAATATATTCAAATCTGTAATAGATATTCCATTTCCTAGCAAGATTTTCTTTGCATGTTTCTGTAGAAGTTGTATACTTATTGCATATACTCGAAAAGAAGTCTGAAGGTGGCAAGCACAAGAAACAGTGACTAGAAATTGGAAATTTACTGAATTCGCCAACCCGACAATCCGCGAAAGAGATTCCAAGAAATTCTCAAGCATGGAAAGCGTTCAGATAGGTTTGAAAATAGGGTGACAAGGGTTCCCGAGGAGACGTGAGGGCCCGATGGTCAAATTGTATGTATTAGAACATTCCAGTGAAAAATATGTAACAAGGAAGAGGGGATGATGTGGGAGTCCTGAAGTAAATTTTCATATCACAAAAGCCGAAGTGTTCTTTGCAGGTCACAGAACAATGGAAGTGCAATTTAGAGACCGCCTGGGCAGGAATCCGTGATCAGAAAATTAGCTAGGTATGGAAAGGGGAAGTGCTTGGTCGGAATTGCGATATAAAAGCATGAATGAAAATGTGAACCCGTGAATCCACCAACCCGCGTAGCAAGACATTTTCAAAAAAAATGACTAAGTAACCAAAATGAGAAACTAAAGGGGAAAAAGAAAGGGGGATTTGGTTAAGTATAGAAGATGGAAAAAAAGGGGATAAAAGAGTGGGAAATAGAAAAGTGGAGGGCAATTTTCATAAGCGGGAATTGGTCTCAAACAAGCCCCATTGTTGCAAAACCATCATTTTCTAGTCCAATATTTTATCCACTAACTCGCTTTCTATTGTGCTTGTACCATTAAAAAGGGTGTGAGAAAATGATTTGTTGAAGATTAGTTTTTATTGCAACTTGTGGGATTAATTGTGTTCTTGATACATTCTTACATGACTGTGACATATTAACTTAAGTATTAAACTTCTTCCAGAAACAACAATGACGATCTTGAATTTTCATATTGTAGTTTATTTCATAGTCCCATTTGACTACATACACCATAGATCCGGGTTTTTTTTATATTCGCGAACAAGAAATTTGGTAATTTAATTAATAAAGTAAAAAGTGCTCAAATAGAGGCCAGGGAATGGAAAAATAATAAAATGTTCCCTTTTGGAGTAAAGGAATCAAGGAAGCGAAAGGGAAATAAGAAATAGTTTGCTTAGCAAGGCTAAGATGAAAACAAAATTTCTAGGGCGGGGCCCCAACTACTGCATCGTGATTTGGTCTTGCTATGTTCTATTTTCATTACGAATAGAATTGAATGCTGGTTTGAAACTATCTAAAATTCATTTTTGTTTCCATAAAATCCCGATGTGATCGACACAAGGCATTGTCATATAATTTTTAAATTCTCCATATTAGATCAAATTACTTGATCCAATACAATATTCAAGAACTACAAGACTATCAAACCATGACAATGAGAAGAGGTGGTAAATTCAGCAAAGAAGCAACAACCAAGATTCCAAGGAAAAAAAAATAATAGTAAATCCATTAAAAAAAATATATTGAGCAGTGTATATCGATCCATAGAAATTGGACCGAGTTCTTTGCACCAAAACATTGAACATATTTGCCATAAACATAGGTACAGGATCTGCAACATGCAGGGACCATTGACATGCTCTTCAACATGCATACAAAACTCATTAACATGATTTTTTTTTAGGAAATCCTTGCAGTCTTCTCCTCACAAGTCAATGTTTATTCTCAATTTCAATATCTTGCGGAAGACCTAAAGAGAAAAAGAAACAGGAGAGTAATTTTGCAATGGAATAAATCCTTGGCTTGAAGAAGGTGAACACCACTCCTTCTCCTCATGTTCGCATCGATCCAACGTTGCACCCCAACAAGAAAGCAACCCATAATTTTTCAAACACAGGAGGTCATAAGAACCCATCCTCATGGTAAAATTGATAGTTCTCATAAGATTCTTGTGAGGAAGAAAATGAAAAATGTTGCAAAGAAAGAAGAAGAGCCTGAAACTGAAAGTTAGGACACACCAAGAGACCACCTCCTCACAGTCAAAGACTTCAAGGACACAGGCTGCATGAGCAATTCGAGAGGCCCAAATTAGTCCATTTTGGGTGGAAAGAGATGAGTAGTAGGAATATGCCTTGAACCAGTGGGAGTTTTGGTCCTCTTTGCCTAAGATGTTAATTGTATATCCAGAGAACAAGAGAGTGGTCACACAATTGAATAAATATTTGGCTTGAAATATATCTCTTGGAGCATCAAGAGACCATTTTCTTACAATGAAAGACTTCTTCCTAAAATAGACTAATTTAGACCTCTGGAATTCCTACTCTTGAGCTGCAAAGTGGTTATTGCGTTCAACATTGGTTTCTTTTTTGAAACCCCTTCTTTTGGTATTATTAGGGCCGCCATAGTCGAGCCGTGAAGTTCCCCCCGTCATGGTTGATTTCAATTTGGGTGCAAGAGTGGGAACAACATCTGCATTTCCATCATCCATTGTCATATCATCGTCCATCAGATCATCTTCTCCTAACTTGAAATCAACCACATCAACCTCTACACCAGCCATCAATGCATGTGGGAAGGTTCTCTTAGCAGGCAGGGTTGCCTTGGAATTCTTTGGCTTGAAATATATCTCTCGGTGCACCAAGGGACCATCTCCATTTTTTCTCCTATGTGGAGGGAGATGAGTAGTAATAATATACCCTGGAGTACCAGAACCTCTGGTCATCATGCCCGAAGGTGTTTACTATATCTGGATAGAACTGTCTTCAAACTGCTACCATAAGTTAACGAGAATTTACGTTTTCTCGAGATGATGTTTGAAATGAAAATTCGGAAGGGATAATATAACCCTTCGCAAATCTTGGTTTAATTTGTATCAATGTAAGATCTCCTCAAGCCTTTTTCTAATCAATTACAATCTCCACGGTTCGTGCGTAATGAGTTGTTACTATTAAAACTTACTAATTGCATTTTTAGAAAAAAGTGTGAATGTGGCAATGACGACAAAGAGTGATCAAGGATTAGAGATTTCGTAAAGGCACCAATCAGACGATGCATGAAAGAGATTGCATGATTCTTGAAATGAATACTTGGAAAGGATAACACAATTCACCGCAAATCTTGGTTTAATTCATATTAATGACAAATCTTCTCTAGCCTTTCGGACATTAATGAAAATATTAATGACAAATCTTCTCCAGACAACACAAAACCAACGGAGCTTCACCATTGTGTCCTAGCTACAACCAAACCCCCAGTGGGGAACAAGAAACTTTTTTATTACTATTTCACCATGAGTCAAGATCACTATGGGAATTTGCTTATGATAGTGCCATGTTCTATCACTACCAGTTTTAACAATGCCAAAATTCCAATATTATTGGAAATGCTTGATGGTTCTACCCATAGGAGAAATCCATTTCGACGGTTCAAAGGATGGGCCTGATTTATTCACAGTTGGATAATTTGTATGGGTTTTGTCCTCATGCTTCCAATTTATGGACTAAACAATCTTATGCACTTTCAGATCAGCAATAAATGCACCTGCCTATATGAATTCCAATGCCCGAACTCCCCAATATCTATAGCAAGTTCTGAAGATCTCAAGTTCATGCTTCAACCCATGCTGAGCCATTTTTTTTCAATTAGGGCATCGAGAAAATGCATATATCATACCATAAATGTATAGTTGGAGATCATCTTCTCTTCTATTTGGGTACCCAAAAAATGCATAAATCTTGTTATGGCTATATAGTTGGAAAACATTTTTCCAATTTGGGCACCCAAAAAAGTGCAAATTCCTCCAACAAATCCATAGCTAGCCACCATTTTTTTTTCATTTAGACACCCCAACAAATATGCAAAAGTCTTACTGGGAGATGCAAAAAAATATCAAAATAACAACAACAATTTTATTTCTAGTTAGATTCTCCTTGTTTTTTCAAGTGCACAAAAAGATATAAATCTCTGGAAATAAAATTTTACAACCATAGATGTAAACTCCGAAGAACTCAAGTCCAATGAAAATTCATCTGGGTATTGAAGAAAAATTACAGACAGACATGATATTTTTTCATTTCCTGCAAAAGCTTCAGATGATTTTTTTTTCTCTAGCTGATATGCAATATTGCATTGTCCTCATTTAAGATAAATTTGCTATGTATCTGAAAGGTGCGTAGTATGTAGGCACTATTTTCCTTTTTCTATAGGTATACTTCATATGACAATTATTCTAACCCAGGAAGAACATCTTGTAACTGAGGTTGTATAATTGTACAATGTACGATTGTGTTGCCCACAGTTCAGATGGCAGCATTGAGGCAATGTCTATATATGTAACCGAATTTTTTACTGCATCGCAGACAATCAATTGTATCATCATTTCTGAAAGAAGAAGAAGAAGCAAGAGATTTTAATTTGGCACATATAGGCTCGAAGGGGGTCGAGTACGCATTCGCTGCAACTAAAACACCCTCAACTTGGGCACGTGAGCATAGAAGTTAATATATTGAACAATATAATATATAACTGCACAACAACAAAAAAGAAAAATTGTAGAGAATTGGTGAAGGAAATTTGTATGAGCAAAGCGAGGATGAAATTGTAGATGTATACGCACAACAATTGTAGATCTAGTTAGTTTCTTGAGATCTTGTACTATGTTTGTTCACAATTATGTTACAAATGTTTCTTGGGTTGTGCGAAAGATCCTTTCTTTAACATCTCTTTTCTTTATTATATTTTTGAAGAGCATAAGTGGAAATTTCCCTTTATGCAATTGTTGTTCCATTTCAAGGAAAACAAATTTGAATAGGAGTCGAACAATTGCAGTTGCAACACGGAACAATGAAATAGTTGTGTAACATAACCGAGATACATGGACATGTGAAAGTAAAGGAAAAAAAATGGATATGGAGAACAGTACCATTGCCTTGTCGTTGTCTTACTCTCCATATTTTATATGGAGAATGTGTTGTGAGCCAAGTTTTCTCACGAGTGTGACATCTGCACCAATGGTTTTGATTAGGTAAGTGTCATTTCTCTGTGCAAGTTGGCTGATAGTTGTGTCTGGGACTACACAAAGCAACCATAAAGCGAAAGTAGACGAGAAAAACAAAGGGGAATTCGATTAAGTATAGAAGAGAAAAAAAAAGGATAATAGAAAGTAGGAAAATTAGAAATGGGGAGGGCAATGTTTGGAAGCGGGAAGTCTCAACAAAGTCCCATTATTTCCAAATCATCATTTTCAAGTCTAATATGATATGTAGCCACTTGTTTTGTGTGTTTGATTTACTATCACATTTGGTATACCTTTTCAAAGATTGTACTACAACCCCCTCTATTATGGCATATAAGAATTCATCTTCTTGTCCAACCAATCTATTTGTTTCAATGTAGCAACGCCCAATAGAGAGTGGACATGAAGGTAAGTTAGTACGCAAAAATACATGTAAAAGAAAGAAATACAGTTCTATTTATTTCAATGTAGCAACAAAGAGAATACAATTCACACGAGGATAAGTTACTATGTAGAAATATATGTAGTATCTACATACAATAAAATAGGTGCAAAGCAACAAAACAAGTAGAACAAATATACAATTATAAATGAAATACTAAACATTGGAATATGAAATAACAGTAGAGGCATGCACCTTTGTAACTCCTCTAAATTTGCGACAAAGAGTCCATTGTCTTCTCCAACCACTCTGTTTGTTTAAATGTAGCAATGCAAAAAAACACAATGGACATGAAGGAAGTTGATATGCATGAAGACATGTAAAAACAATAAACAGAGTTTGATTTATTTCAATGTAGCAGCACAGAAAATACAGAGGACATGAAGATAAGTTATTATGTAGGAATATACGCAATATCTGCATACAATAAATTAGGTGAACACATATACATGCAATAAATGAAATACAAAACAATGGAATATGAAATAAAAGTACAAGCATGTACCTTTGTATCTCCTCTTCCACACCTGCAGTAAAAACTCCTTCGTTTTCTCCAGCTATTATGTTTGTTTTAATGTGGGAATGTACAAAATACAATGAACATGAATGGAAGCTGGTATGTAGGGGAGAACAAGTAATATGTACGTACACTAAATGAGAATCAACGAATAGAATAAAATATAGTTAGAAACATGAACCTTTTCTTTTCTCCATCAATGGTTGTAATTATATAAAGTTTTTCCTTCCCAAAATATATTACAAGCCAGAAAACATTAAGAAATTTCATGTCTGATCCGAAAATAGAAGGCTGACTTGTTATGCTATGCAAACACCATCTACTTCATTAAAATAAAACTTTACAGGACCTTGCTTCATGTGTTAAAATATGCCAGATAAATTATGTGCTAAGTTTTATGCTTCTTCTTTTAAATGTTTATGTATGAGGAAATGTTCTTGTAAATGGTTAATTATGTCCTTCAAATAAATACACAACAACAATACTTGTAGCAAATAAACCATCAAACTCACAACAAGAACAAGTTGATAAAGGAGTTCACCCCCCTCCGGGCTACATCTCCTTGAGCATCCATCAATGGACTTGGCTCTCTGGGATTAATTTGTCAAAAGTTCTTTTACAAGTTGCTGCTCAACTCCAATGGAAAAACAGATTGTACCATTGAGATCAGAACACATAAAAACACCAAAAATGACTAATATAACTCTGAAAACGAATCATGGCTCATCCGGGCATGACCTCTTCTACATGTGGCCATAAGCTTCCCTGAGCTTCTCTTTGGAAAAAACACCTGTAAAAGTCCTCAACAGCCTCTAAAACCTGTCCCAATGTGTTTAGAGCATATCAATTAGCCAAAAATGATTATTCAATCACAGAAAACAAACATAGGCTCACCAAACCATGTCCTCCATCAAAGAGGGCTTTAAGCTCCCTGGAGCTTGCTGAAACTTCAATGGTGAAAAACTTGCAGAAGAAGTCTTCAAATGGCCTTTATGAACCCCTTGTTGGGTCCACAGAATAAGTGAGATCTCGCGATCTGAGCTCCACTTGTGTGCTTCATCTTTGACCAACCTGTCGAAGTACAAAAGTGGTCAAACTCGACCAATGTTCCCTCAAAACTTGGTTGAGGGCCAACAATAGGATAAAGAGGTTGTATTGTGATATGGGAACATTTCACAATATATGGTTAATAAGTTCATTTTGCACATGTTTTATCTTAATAAAAAGACAATGAACATTGTAATTGCACATGCAGTTGTCCAATTATTTGTTATGCCACTATTTTGTATCATGTCAACACTGAAGTATCCTAGAATGATAATGGTTTTGTCCAAATGTAAATGGTGTGATGCATTTGAGAACATATTCATTATGCTAGCAATGTTGCATGCCAAACAACATAGAAAATGAATACTGCAATTTGCAATCCACAGACACCACTCTTACTAGCACCATCTCAGTATCCTTTTCCTCTACAAGAACATTTTGCAAAAACATGTAGGTGTAGTCCAGACCTAGGAAAAAAATTGGAGAAAATTTTAAGAGTAGGATAGGAGGAGACGGGACAAGCACCGGATCTCGACCTCGCTAGACACGGAAAACGACAGAACCGCAGGTCCACTTGCGGGTGCAGGACCTGAACACCGCAAAGTGCAAAAAAAATAGCTGCAACTATCGGTTCAAGACATCAACGCTGCAAACCCGAAGTAAATAAAAGAAAACAGCAAGAAACAAACCAATGAGCAAGCACGAACAAGCCCAACTGCAGCCCCAGGACCTCAAAGTTGCAAAATTGAGCCAAACAACAACAAGAAGCAACCGACGAACCAATGAACCAGTGAACAATCAACAACCACTGAACCAATAAACAACATATGTATCTCCAATGATTACCAAACTGCAGCCCAAGCACAGAAGGAACCAGAAACATATGACGAGTATGCCAGTAGAAATAATCAAACATTCTTACTTGCAATCTACAAACAGTGAACAAGAAAGAATGAATAGAAATGAAATCATGGCATCGAAACTTACTCTGAAACGATGAACGACATAAGCGAAGGTCGAATTGTGGGTGCAACACCTGGACCTCGCAAAGTGAAGAAAAAAACAACTCCAACTACGCATGCAGGACCCTAACCCTACAAATTTGAAGTAAACAAAAGAAAGCAACAAGCACCAAGAGGTCCAACCGTAGGCGTGGGTCCTCAACCTTGCAAATTTGAACCAAACAACAACAAGCAGCAACCGACGAACCAGTGAACAAGAAGCACCCACCGAACCAGTAAACAATGTAAGAATCTTCAACAATGACCAAATTGCATTCCAAGCATAGAAGAAGTATGAAACATACAATGGTTATGCAACTGGAGGTGGACAACAATCTTGTCAAAATTCACTGCAACATTGTATGGAAAAATTCGAGGAAAAATGTACTCTAAGAAGCCTATTTAGGTAAACATTTAAGGTTGTCAGGTTGTTTAAGGGCCTCATGGTATGCAAACATTTAAGTTGTCAGGCCTGTCTCAGGACCTCGCGCTATGTAAACATTTAAGCTGTCAAGCCTATTCAAGCACCTCAAAAAAAGTGTTAATGCTCTAAACCTTCAGTATGTAAACATTTAAATACAAATAGAAATAATAATAAAAGGACATATCAATATGAAGTCAATGAATTATCGATTGTTATAGTCCCTCTACGCCTTCGACAGGGACTAATAATAATAAAAACATTAAAAAACAACGTCAATGCTCAGAACTTTTGATATGTAAACATTTAAGTAAAAATATAATAAAAAATAAAAAAGAGCGTCTAAGCTCAAAACTTTGGATATCTAAACATTTACAACATTGGGAACAATGAAGCTGACAATAAGACCTCCAATATATTCTCCAATGAGACGATGAGATAAAAGGTTTTTTTAATTATATAAAAAATAATGTTTTTACTTCTACAGTACGAACAATACAAATGATGCGAAAACTTATAGTCAAAGGACATATTAATATGAAGTCAATGAATTATCAATCGCTATAGTCCCTCTATGCCTTCGGCAGGGACTAATAAAAACAGGTAATATTTGTATTAAAAAAGGTTGCAACTTTGAGTTCATCGACATAGTAATATAAAAAATGATGATTTCTTTGAAGAAAAACTAGCATCACTATTAAGCACTATGTGTCGGGTACATAAAAGTGTGAATTATTTTTTTATAGAGTATTTCAAAAAGTTTTAATTGGTATAAATTCTAAAAAAAATATCTAAAATCATAATTGTTATACATAACATAAGAAATACTAAAGAAAGACATGCTTGTTGTGTTCCTCATCTTGAGTGATATTAGTCGGCTCATATTCCTAATTGCACAAGTCCATATCTTCGAGGATTTGATGGATTGTTTCCTCTTCCTTGGGATTATCAAGGAAAAAAATCATTGACAATGTGAACTTAGAAGCAACAAAGGGGGAATCCTTATTAAGATTACAAACCATATTCCTCAACATTGAACATTCGTCTTCTATAACCTGAATTTACCTTTTTTATACACAAGGGTATATCCTTAATCACTTTATTTTGAGAAATTCATTGATACTCATTTTCATGGAACTTTTTTTTTACCAAGAATATTGACATCCTTCTTTTATTAATGATGTATTCATGCCTGCACAAGACCCTATTCATTTCCTAAATTTCCATGTAATCCATATCTCAAATCTCCCCCTATTGCTCGAACAAAGTATACATAGAAAACACGCAAAACGAAGTCATGGAGTAGACAATTATCAAAGGACAAATGAGACCTTTCCAAACATGAGAAAAAGATAGTCTCAAAGTGGTCTTTGACTACTAGCTTGAGGACCCCTATGTGGAATGCCATAATTTCCCAAAGAGATCCTTCAAAACCTGAATTTGAGAATTAAAACATTCCCAAGTAGAATTCTAACCAAAATCAAAAGGATGAGAAACATGAACCCCTAGATACCAAGATGAGCTAGGTGCCAGATCCTAGAGCTATTGAACACGGAGCTCTATTCCAGAGATGACACAAAGCACCAAACCATGAAAGGAACCACTAGAAACTGCTCCAAAATCACTTAATGAACATTGAAAAACACCAAAAGAACTCTAATGAGAAGGATTACCTAAATATCCAGCAAAACCAGTGGCTACATCCACCAATATTCCTTGTTAGTTTTTTCTTCAGAACCTGCTCCATGAGCCATAATTCCACTTTCCTCCTACATTAAGCTTCATATCATTGGTGTTGCATTAAGGGTGTCATGTGTAGGGATGCCACAAGGGTGATGCACATTGCATCCTACCTCCATCTAAATAAAAGATCATCGGTTTGTTGACTTGATGGTTGTGTGTTGGTGAGTTTGGAACGTGGAAACATGCATATATTGACATTAGTCATAAATCTATGGGATGGATTGGAAAAATAGTTTCCAATTTTTCCTTAAGGTTCGTTCGTTCAAGCTAGATGCCCTATTAGTGAGGGTGTTTTCTTGCCAATTTTGGACACTTAGAACATGGAAAAACTTGATATCCTCGAATGAAAGAGCCTCATTTTTTATTGCAGTTATAAGGCAAGCCAACTTACTATAAGATGAGATTTTCCTATTGTTCATAAGATTGATGATTATGGATGAATCCTCAATAACTACCTGAGTCTTCACGTTGGTTGTATTTATAGATAAAAGTCCTTAAAAGAGAGTGTATGTCTCTACCTAGTTGTTTATGGCTTTCACTAGAACCCATTCATAATCCAATTCATGTTTTCTTTGAAATCAAGAATAATCCTACTTTAACAATCAAACTATTGCACAGAAAGGTCCCTTATGTTGTAAACAAAAGGGTCTCATACATCAATTTGATGTCTAACTAATAACCTCAAAATTAAATTATTATTATTATATTAATCATTTTTCAAAAATTAATAAATATATATATTATATAAATAAATAATTTACATCCAATTATTATCATAATTCAATTTATATTTTCCCTCAATAAAAAATAATCTCACCTACACTTACCACTAGTGAATATATATATATATATATATATATTATAATGGAAAATAATGTGACTTCTTGTCAAACCAAAATGGAAAGTAATGTGACAAATAATCCCCCTACACTTACCACTATATATATATATATGCGTAAGGTAGAAAATAAATGTAATTGTTATCTCATAATGGAAAATAATGTGACTTCTTGTCAAACCAAAATGGAAAGTAATGTGACTTCTTGTCCAACCAAAAAGAAAACGATAGTTTTTATGATAATAAATGTAAAACTCCCATACTTCAATGATGGGCATATTAAAGAGTAGCTTTTAAAATGGGAAAAAAATATTTATTATTGCATATAATTGAGAGCGATGGACCTCAAAAGGTGTATTTGACCATTTAAACGCTTTGTCATTATCTTACAAGCTTATTTATAATGATGGGAAAAAGAGTATCACTTATAGATTTGAAACTCGTTGTTGTTGTTATTAGGTTGATAAATTATTTTTTACACTTTAGGCATAAGCGTTATATTAATAATATTTACATAATATATTTTTTAAATAAAAATTAAAAATAAAAATAATAATATTGACATAATATATTTTATAGATCATTATAAACTAATTTTAAAATATAATTTAATTGTATTAATTGAAATTATAATATTGTGTGTTATTAATGTATATATCTACATGCTAATAATATAATGTATAAGTTTATGTTTAATTATATATTATGTTTTTAATGTAATATGTGGAAATTTACATTAAAATGATATAATG
>SNQJ01S0029227.1:33019-43158 GCA_010110895.2 Picea sitchensis
ATGAGATATGAACAAAAGTCTACCAAACACAAGACAACACAAAACCAGTGGAGCTTCACCATTGTGTCCTAGCTACAACCAAACCCCCAATAGGGAACAAGAAACTTGTTGATTACTATTTCACCATGAGTCAAGATCACTATGGGCATTTGCTTATGATAGTGCCATGTTCTATCACTACCAGTTTTAACAATGCCAAATTTCCAATATTATTGGAAATGCTTGATGGTTCTGCCCATAGGAGAAATCCATTTCGACCGTTCAAAGGATGGGCCTGATTTATTCACAGTTGGATAATTTGTATGGGTTTTGTCCTCATGCTTCCAATTTCTGGACTAAACAATCTTATGCACTTTCAGATCAACAATAAATGCACCTGCCTATATGAATTCCAATGCCTGAACTCCCCAATCTCTATAGCAAGTTCTGAAGATCTCAAGTCCATGCTTCAATCCATGCTGAGCCATTTTTTTTCAATTAGGGCATCGAGAAAATTCATAGATCATACCATAAATGTATAGTTGGAGATCATCTTCTCTTTTATTTGGGTACCCAAAAAATGCATAAATCTTGTCATGGCTATATAGTTGGAAAACATTTTTCCAATTTGGGCACCCAAAAAAGTGCAAACTCCTCCAACAAATCCATAGCTAGCCACCATTTTTTTTTCATTTAGACACCCCAACAAATATGCAAAAGTCTTGCTGGGAGATGCAAAAATACATCAAAATAACAACAACGATTTTATTTCTAGTTAGATTCTCCTTGTTTTTTCAAGTGCACAAAAAGAGACAAAATCTCTGGAAATAAAATTTTACAACCATAGATGTAAACTCCGAAGAACTCAAGTCCGATGAAAATTCATCTGGGTATTGAAGAAAAATTACAGACAGACATGATATTTTTTCATTTCCTACCAAATCTTCATATGATTTTTTTTTTTTTTCTCTAGACGATATGCAATATTGCATTGTCCTCATTTAAGATAAATTTGCTATGTATCTGAAAGGCGCGTAGCATGTAGACATTGTTTTCCTTTTTCTGTAGGTATACTTCATATGACAATTATTCTAACCCAGGAAGAACATCTTGTAACAGAGGTTGTATAATTGTACAATGTACGATTGTGTTGCCCACAGTTCAGATGGCAACATTGAGGCAATGTCTATATATGTAACGGAATTTTTTACTGCATCGCAAACAATCAATTGTATCATCATTTATGAAAGCAAAAGAAGAAGTAAGAGATTTTCATTTGGCACATATAGGCTCGAAGGGGGTCGAGTACACATTCGCTGCAACCAAAACACCTTCAACTTGGGAACGTGAGCATAGAAGTTAATATATTGAACAATATAATATATAACTACACAACAACAAAACAAGAAAAACTGTAGAGAATTGGTGAAGGAAGTTTGTATGAGCAAGCGAGGATGAAATTGTAGATGTATACACAAAAGAATTGTAGAGCTATTTAGTTTCTTGATATCTTGTACTATGTCTGTTCACAATTATGTTACAAATGTTTCTTGGGTTGTGTGAAAGATCCTTTCTTTAACATCTCTTTTCTTTATTATATTTTTGAAGAGCATAAGTGGAAATTTCCCTTTATGCAATTGTTGTTTCATTTCAAGGAAAACAAATTTGAATAGGGGTCGAACAATTGCAGTTGCAACATGGAACAATGCAATATTTTTGTAACATAACCGAGATACATGGACATGTGAAAGTAAAGGAAAAAGATGGATGTGGAGAATGGTACCATTGCCTTGTCGTTGTCTGACTCTCCATATTTTATATGGATAATGTGTTGTGAGCCAAGTTTTCTCACGAGTGTGACAGTTGCACCAATGGTTTTGATTAGGTAAGTGTCATTTCTCTGTGCAAGTTGGATGATAGTTGTGTCCGGGACTATGCAAAGAACTAGAAAGCGAAAGTAGACGAGAAAAACGAAGGGGAATTCAGTTAAGTATAGAACAGGAAAAAAAAAAGGATAATAGAAAGAGGGAAAATTAGAAATGGGGAGGGCAATGTTTGGAAGCGGGAAGTCTCAACAAAGTCCCATTGTTTCCAAATCATCATTTTCAAGTCCAATATGATATGTAGCCACTTGTTTTGTGTTTTTGATTTACTATCACATTTGGCATACCTTTTAAAAGATTGTACTACAACCCCCTCTACTGTGGCATATAAGAATTCATCTTCCTATCCAACCAATCTGTTTGTTTCAATGTAGCAATGCCCAACAGAGAGTGGACATGAAGGTAAGTTAGTATGAAAAAATACATGTAAAAGAAAGAAATACAGTTCTATTTATTTCAATGTAGCAACAAAGAGAATACAATTCACACGAGGATAAGTTACTATGTAGAAATATATGTAGTATCTACATACAATAAAATAGGTGCAAAGCAACAAAACAAGTAGAACAAAAATACATACAATAAATGAAATACTAAACATTGGAATATGAAATAACAGTAGAGGCATGCACCTTTGTAACTCCTCCTCTAAATTCGCGACAAAGAGTCTATTGTCTTCTCCAGCCACTCTGTTTGTTTAAATGTAGCAATGCAAAAAAACACAATGGACATGAAGGAAGTTGATATGCAGGAAGACATGTAAAAAAAATAAACAGAGTTTGATTTATTTCAATGTAGCAGCACAAAAAATACAAAGGACATGAAGATAAGTTATTATGTAGGAATATACGCAATATCTACATACAATACATTAGGTGAACACATATACAGACAATAAATGAAATACAAAACAATGGAATATCAAATAAAAGTACAAGCATGTACCTTTGTATCTCCTCTTCCACACCTGCGGTAAAAACTCCTTCGTTTTCTCCAGCTATTCTGTTTGTTTCAATGTGGGAATGTATAAAATACAATGAACATGAATGGAAGCTGGTATGTAGGAGAGAACAAGTAATATGTACATACACTAAATGAGAATCAATGAATAGAATAAAATATAGTTAGAAACATGAACCTTTTCTTTTCTCCATCCATGGTTGTAATTATATAAAGTTTTTCCTTCCCAAAATATATTACAAGCCAAAAAAACATTAAGAAATTTCATGGCCATAGCTGAATGATTTTGGTTTTTTGCAGCAAAGTATCCAGACATGCTTTGAGACATGGAAATATAATTTTGCAGTATCTTTGGTGTACATATCATATTTCAAGTACAAGACAAATTGTATCATGGTCACACTAGTCGGTGTACAGGTATTGCAACAGGAGCAAACCCAGGGTTCAACACTTCAACAACGCACCAACAAAACCCTAACTACCAACCCTTTCGGCAACACCTGCGAAGTAGGTGAAGTCTCACCCTAGGTAGAGGCAGAGGGGGTTACAGGACTCAGGTGTCTGTAACCAGGCTGGGACATAGATCTATGATTATAACACTTCGCAGGGTACTTAGGAACAATATATATTAATTCATTCACACCGCAGATCAATCCCTAAGTACAATTCAGCATAGTAATAATGACAAAATACACATCGCACTTAGCATCATAAGTCGGATCTAACACATTCAACATATACAAATCATTAAACATTCATGGATATATCTATCACTCATAACATTCAATGCACTGAGCAAATTCACAGCATAAACATTATAGCACAAAGCAAACCATCAACACAATATTTACATGGTTCACCCCAGTTTGGGGCCACGTCCACCAACTAATTCTTCTTCTTTATTAGTCTTCAATATCTTACATCCATCCACTCCTGTTCACTAAGCCACAGAGTCAAGCTTCGCACTAGACAGGTGATCTGCGCACTAAGCGCCAAATCCACCTTCCCAAAATCAGGTCAAGGCATAGAGACAACTTCTCTCTCAAGCATGGAGCCTTACATACATGTTTTGTTGCACAAAGAAACTCTTAACTACTTGCCTCTTGCACTTGGCCACTTATGCACTTAGCTACATACTACATTGCTTGCACTAAGCACACCCCCCTTCTACATTACATTCCTTCCTATATATACTTTTACATCCCTTACAACAAGTCCTAATCATGGGTAAACCCATGGGCCGACATCCCAAAACACTAATACAAAAACCTTAATGAACCCCTTGCTGGGTCCACAGAATAAGTGAGATCTCGCGATCTCAGCTCCACCTGGGTGCTCCATCTTTGACCAGCCTGTCGAAGTACAAAAGTGGTCAAACTCGACCAATATTCCCTCAAAACTTGGTCGAGGGCCAACAATAGGATAAAGAGGTTGTATTGTGATATGGGAACATTTCACAATATATGGTTAATAAGTTCATTTTGCACATGTTTTATCTTAAGAAAAAGACAACGAACATTGTAATTTCACATGCAGTTGTCCAATTGTTTGTTATGCCACTATTTTGTATCCTGTCAACACTGAAGTATCCTAGAATGATAATGGTTTCGTCCAAATGTAAATGGTGTGATGCATTTGAGAACATATTCATTATGCTAGCAATGTTGCATGCCAAACAACATAGAAACTGAATACTGCAATTTGCAATCCATAGAACACCACTCTTACTAGCACCATCTCAGTATCCTTTTCCTCTATAAGAACATTATGCAAAGACATGTAGGTGTAGTCTAGACCTAGGAAAAAAAATTGGAGAAAAATTTAAGAGTAGGATAGGAGGAGACGAGACAGGCGTCGGATCTCAACCTCGCCAGACACGGAAAACGATAGAATCGCAGGTCCACTTGTGGGTGCAGGACCTAAACACCGCAAAGTGAAAAAAAAATAGATCCAACTATCGGTTCAAGACATCAACCCTGCAAACATGAAGTAAATAAAAGAAAACAACAAGCAACAAACCAACGAGCAAGCACGAACAAGCCCAACTGCAGCCCCAGGACCTCAAACTTGCAAAATTGAGCCAAACAACAACAAGCAGCAACTGACGAACCAATGAACAATCAATAACCACTAAACCAATAAACAACATATGTATCTCCAATGATTACCAAACTGCAGCCCAAGCACAGAGGGAACCAGAAACATATGACGAGCATGCCAGTAGAAATAATCAAACATTCTTACTTGCAAACTACAAATAGTGAACAAGAAAGAATGAATCGAAATGAAATCATGGCATCGAAACTTACTCTGAAACGATGAACGACATAAGCGAAGGTCGAATTATGGGTGCAACACCTAGACCTCGCAAAGTAAAAAAAAAAACAACTCCAACTACGCATGCAGGACCCTAACCCTACAAAGTTGAAGTAAACAAAAGCAAGCAACAAGCACCAAGAGGTCCAACCGCAGGCGCAGGTCCTCAACCTTGCAAATTTGAACCAAACAACAACAAGCAACAACCAACGAACCAGTGAACAAGAAGCACCCACTGAACCAGTAAACAATGTAAGTATCTTCAACGATGACCAAATTGCATTCCAAGCATAGAAGACGTATGAAACATACAATGGTTATGCAACTGGCGGTGGACAACAATCTTGTCAAAATTCACTGCAACATTGTATGGAAAAATTCGAGGAAAAATGTACTCTGAGAAGCCTATTTAGGTAAACATTTAAGGTTGTCAGGTTGTTTAAGGGCCTCATGGTATGCAAACATTTAAGTTGTCAGGCCTGTCTCAGGACCTCGCACTATGTAAACATTTAAGCTGTCAAGCCTATTCAAGCACCTAAAAAAAAGTGTTAATGCTCTAAACTTTCAGTATGTAAACATTTAAATACAAATAGAAATAATAATAAAAGTACATATCAATATGAAGTCAATGAATTATCGATTGCTATAGTCCCTCTACGCCTTCGACAGGGACTAATAATAATAAAAACATTAAAAAACAGTGTCGATGCTCATAACTTTCGATATGTAAACATTTAAGTAAAAATATAATAAAAAATAAAAAAGAGTGTCTAAGCTCAAAACTTTGGATATCTAAACATTTGCAACATTGGGAACAATGAAGCAGACAATAAGACCTCCAATATATTATCCAATGAGACGATGAGATAAAAGGTTTTTTTAATTATATAAAAAATAATGTTTTTACTTCTATAGTACGAACAATACAAATGATGCAAAAAATTATAGTCAGAGGACATATTAATATGAATTCAATGAATTATCAATCGCTATAGTCCCTCTATGCCTTCGGCGGGGACTAATAAAAACAGGTAATATTTGTATTAAAAAAGGTTGCAACTTTGAGTTCATCGACATAGTAATATAAAAAAAGATGATTTCTTTGAACAAAAACTAGCATCACTATTAAGCACTATGTGTCAGGTACATAAAAGTGTAAATTATTTTTTTATAGAGTATTTCAAAAAGTTTTAATTGGTATAAATTCTAAAAAAATATCTAAAATCATAATTGTTATACATAACATAAGAAATACTAAAGAAAGACATGCTTGTTGTGTTCCTCATCTTGAGTGATATTAGTCGACTGATATTCCTAATTTCACAAGTCCATATCTTCGAGGATTTGATGGATTGTTTCCTCTTCCTTGGGATTATCAAGGAAAAAATCCATTGACAATGTGAACTTAGAAGCAATAGAGGGGGAATCCTTATTAAGATTACAAACCATATTCCTCAACATTGAACATTCATCTTCTATAACCTGAATTTACCTTTTTTATACACAAGGGTATATCCTTAATCACTTTATTTTGAGAAATGCATTGATACTCATTTTCATGGAACTTTTTTGTTACCAAGAATATTGACATCCTTCTTTTATTAATGATGTATTCATGCCTGCACAAGACCCTATTCATTTCCTAAATTTCCATGTAATCCAAATCTCAAATCTCCCCCTATTGCTCGAACAAAGTATACATAGAAAACATGCAAAAGGAAGTCATGGATAGACAATTATCAAAGGACAAATGAGACCTTTCCAAACATGACAAAAAGATAGTCTCAAAGTGGTCTTTGACTACTAGCTTGAGGACCCCCATGTGGAATGCCATAATTTCCCAAAGAGATCCTTCAAAACTTGAATTTGAGAATTAAAACATTCCCAAGTAGAATTCTAACCAAAATCAAAAGGATGAGAAACATGAACCCCTAGATACCAAGATGAGCTAGGTGCGAGATCCTAGAGCTATTGAACACAGAGCTCTATTCCAGAGATGACACAAAGCACCAAACCATGAAAGGAACCACTAGAAACTACTCCAAAATCACTTAATGAACATTGAAAAACATCAAAAGAACTCTAATGAGAAGGATTACCTAAATATCCAACAAAACCAGTGGCTACATCCACCAATATTCCTTGTTAGTTTTTTCTTCAGAACTTGCTCCATGAGCCATAATTCCACTTTCCTCCTACATTAAGCTTCATATCATTGGTGTTGCATTAAGGGTGTCATGTGTAGGGATGCCACAAGGGTGATGCACATTGCATCCTACCTCCATCTAAATAAAAGATCATCGGTTTGTTGACTTGATGGTTGTGTGTTGGTGGGTTTGGAATGTGACAACATGCATATATTGACATTAGTCATAAATCGATGGGATGGATTGGAAAAATAGTTTCCAATTTTTCCTTAAGGTTCGTTCGTTCAAGCTAGATGCCCTATTAGTGAGGGTGTTTTCTTGCCAATTTAGGACACTTAGAACATGGAAAAACTTGATATCCTCGAATCAAAGAGCCTCATTTTTTATTGCAGTTATAAGGCAAGCCAACTTACTATAAGATAAGATTTTCCTATTGTTCATAAGATTGATGATTATGGATGAATCCTCAATAACTACCTGAGTCTTCACGTTGGTTGCATTTATAGATAAAAGTCCTTAAAAGAGTGTATGTCTCTACCTAGTTGTTTATGGCTTTCACTAGAACCCATTCATAATCTAGTTCATGTTTTCTTTGAAATCAAGAATAATCCTACTTTAACAATCAAACTATTGCGTAGAAAAGTCCCTTATGTAGTAAACAAAAGGGTCGCATACATCAATTTGATTAACCTCAAAATTAAATTATTATTATTATATTAATCATTTTTCAAAAATTATAAATATATATATATTATATAAATAAATAATTTACATCCAATTATTATCATAATTCAATTTATATTTTACCTCAATAAAAAATAATCCCACCTACATTTACCACTACTAAATATATATAGATAGATATATAAGGTAGAAAATAAATGTAATTGTTATCTCATAATGGAAAATNATGGAAAGTAATGTGACTTCTTGTCCAACCAAAAAGAAAACGATAGTTTTTATGATAATAAATGTAAAACTCCAAGACTTCAATGATGGGCATATTAAAGAGTAGCTTTTAAAATGGAAAAAAAATATTATTATTGCATATAATTGAGAGGGATGGACCTCAAAAGGTGTATTTGACCATTTAAACGCTTTGTCATTATATTACAAGCTTATTTATAATGATGGGGGAAAGAGTATCACTTATAGATTTGAAACTCGTTGTTGTTGTTATTGGGTTGAAAAATTATTTTTTACACTTTAGGCATAAGCGTTATATTAATAATATTGACATAATATATTTTTTAAATAAAAATTAAAAATAAAAATAATAATATTGACATAATATATTTTTTAAGTAAAAATTAAAAATAAAAATAAAAATATTTTATATTTTATATTTTATAGATCATTACAAACTAATTTTAAAATATAATTTAATTGTATTAATTTAAATTATAATATTGTGTGTTATTAATATATATATCTACATGCTAATAATATAATGTATAAGTTTATGTTTAATTATATATTATGTTTTTAATGTAATATGTGGAAGTTTACATTAAAATGATATAATGTAAGTATATATAATGTGTAAAGTATATGTATATGATGAAATTTTAATAATCAAATTTTCTATTAAGTAAAAAGAACATAATGCAGGTGTGTTATTAATGGATGGGATATAATATAAATATTAACTTAAACCATGATAAATCTTTATTAATATATTATTTTAAATGAAAATGATATAATGTAAGAGTGAGTTAATTAGTAAAGAAATTTATTTATTTTTAATTCAATTTTTTTTGTAAATTTGATAGGAATTTTATTTTAAGTTATAGTTTCATTTTGCTAATAGTAATTTTGATTTTGATCGATATGTCCTTTAAGACTTTCACCCATTTTTAAAGTAACCCATATGATTATAATTTTGAAAACATATAAGTATATCAAGCTAATTTTTGTTTCACTAATAATAATATTAATAATAAAAAAAACCATAGGAAGGTTGAGTTTGTCCACAATTTAAATCACTCCTATAATACAGAATAATTAATGAGTGGATTTACATAAGAAAAATATAAGAATATGTATATCGTTAATGCATGGATTTACCTAAGAACACAAATTTAGATGAGAAGGATATATTGCAATTATATTAATTCAAAGAAGTCTAAACATTATACAATTTGAACTTTCTCTCGCAATCATCATTAGAACGTAGCTATATAATTGTTGTTCAAATTGCAATTTTTCATTGTTGGAATTGCGTTTTTTAATGCATAAATGGATTCAATGCTCACAAAAAACCTATTTCACTTGGATTCCAATAATTCTTCTAAATGTTTAGCTAGATTTTGTGCAAAAATAGTGAGAAAAATATGACGAGAAAATGTCCAAATTGTAACATGTTTAGACTATGCTTATTAATTCTATATAATGTATATGTGTTATTAATATCTGAGATACAATGCAAGTATTAACTCAAACCATGATGCATAAGCTAACTATAAAGGATTCTTGAGTGTTACTTTTAAAGTTGATTTTAAGGTTTTATTTGCAATACCATTTTTTTAAGGTCGTAGTTTAAAAAATGTTGTACAATGGTAGCACCACTTTTTGATTTTAGATTTGATTTTAAGTTTCTTGTTGTATCAATATAAATTGTTAAGACCACAGGTTCCAAAATGTTGCAATTTTAATCCTGATTAAAAAAAAAAAAAAGATAATTTGAAAAGATAGTATTGCTAGTAGCACCACAATTCGATTGTAGGATTCAGTTTAAGGTTTGTTATGTAACATTATGGTTTTATAAGTCAATGTTGAAAAAAATTGTAATTTTAACCCTATAAAAAAGGGTGGTACTCACAACACCACTTTTCATTCAAAGGTTGATTTTGAA